>JZKD02S1730338.1:94639-119384 GCA_000966675.3 Picea glauca
AGACCATCAAAGCCTCAAGTATTTTTTGGAACAACGCATTTCCTCCCCAGAACAACAAAAATGGGTGACTAAGCTCTTTGGATATGATTATGAGATCATTTACAAGAAAGGCAAAGACAATGTGGTTGCGGATTCACTTTCCCGCAAATATGAAGATGAAGGATCCCTTTTTTCTCTTTCATTCAATGTACCAGATTGAATCCAAGCCGTTCTCCAGGAATGGCTACAAGATCCCAAAAGTTTGCAACTAATCTAACAATTGTAGTCCAATGCTACAACTTCCCCAAGGTACTCTTGTCTCCATGATGAACGTCGATACAAAGGTCATTTGTATTTAAGTAAACAATCAAAGCTTAAATCCACGGTACTTTCTTAGCTTCATGCTACACCCACAATAGGGCACTCTAGGTTCACCAAAACCTATGACAGGTTCAAACGTTCCTTTTTCTAGGATGGTATGAAATAGGACATTCATAATTTTGTCGCTGAATGTGATGTGTGTCAATGCAACAAGGGAGAAACAGTAAAATCTTTGGGCACACTACAACCGCTCCCGATTCCACCTATTATTTGGAAGTACCTCTCTATGGATTTTATTACCGACTTACCCAAATCAGGAAATAAATCAGTCATCATGGTGGTTGTTGATCGACTTTCCAAGTATGCTCATTTCTGCGTCCTTCAACACCCGTTTACAACATCCACGGTGGCTCAAATTTTCATGGATCAGATCTTCAAGCTTCATGGCATGCCACACTCTATTGTTTATGATCATGACCCAACTTTCACAAGCAATTTTTGGCAAGAACTGTTCAAGATACAAGGCACCGAATTGCATCTTAGCACAGCTTATCATCCCCATACTGATGGCCAAACGGAAGTTGTCAACAAGTGTTTGGAAACATATTTGAGATGTTTTGGCTCGAAAAAGAAAAATTAGTGGACTCAATGGTTACCCCTAGCTGAATGGTGGTACAACACTCCATACCGTAAAACTACACGCATGACTCCTTTTGAAGAGGTATATGGACAGAAGCCACCTTCAGTTCTCTCATACTTACCGTGTGCCTCGAAGGTCCAAGCGGTTGACCAAACACTTATAGCTCGAGAGGCTATTCCCCGTACCCTCAAATAGAATTTCGTCATGGAACATAATCACATGAATCAACAAGAAGATCAAGGTCACTCTAAACGTCAATTTGCAGAAGGGAATCAGGTGTCTCTTTGACTACAACCTTACAAACAAACTTTCCTCAAGGATGAGCATTGTCAGAAGTTAGCGCCCAAATTTTATGGTCCTTATAGCATTCTCAAGCATGTGGGACAACTAGCCTATCAGTTATCTTTGCCCAACCATTCGAAGCTACATCCTTTTATTCATGTTTCATGCTTAAAGAAGGTGATTAGAGCTAAGTGCCAAATTCAAACCAACCTTCCCAAGTTAGTTGAAGAAGGATCCATTTGGCTACACCCAGAAGAAGTTTTGGACTAGCCTGAGCATCGCCTATGTCAAAGAACCATCAAGGAACTGCTAGTCCAGTGGAAAGATACAACTCCAACAGATGCCACTTGGGAACCAGCTACCATTCTGCAACAATTTCCTCATCTCAAGCCTTGAGGAAAAGGCTGTTTTTAAGGGGCGTACATGTTAGGGTCCTAACCTGCACATAGGTAGAACATTATATTCAGATGTAATAAAGGTCAATATTAATAAGGCCTTTCATAAATGTAAGAAGACCTAATAGAAGCTTCTTCTTCTAGAAGGATCTTCCTCTAGATGCTTCTTTTAATAGACATATTTAGTATAAATAGGAGTCGATGGAATGAGAACCCTATATTGGATAATATTGTAATAGAGAGTTCCTCAACTGGAGGTTTCCCCCTTGAAGAGGCCTATGAATATTTCTTTCAGAAACAAAGTGTTATTTCTGGTGATTGTTCTGGTTATATTGTTGTTATTCTACCATTACTAGCATTTTATTTCTTCTCTACATACTTTTTATATCTGGTATATTACACTTGATGACATGGTTGTTCCACAAGTTCACGGTCATTTTAATCGTTATGAATCTGTTTAGTAATTCCAAAGCATGAGGAAGCTTGTTTTAGGAGGGCCTTTATTTAAATATATTTTGTTATGACTGGTTGTAAAATATATTGGGCATATTCTCAATTTAATAATTTATTGAATAACTTGATAATTGAATGATTATTAAGGTGGTTCATAATTATCATTTTTCAAAATTAGTTGTGAAAGGGAGTGTTTAAAAATAAAGAATCTTTGCTCCCAGTAGTTAGTCTAGATTTTGATCAATAAGTCCATCTGATATAGAACAATGTTTTTCATTTGTATCTCCTAAATATTTATTAATAAAATTTCAACGTTGATTTAGCTTCTAGTTTTGGAGTTTTCCCTAGCCCCCTACTAAGGAGAAAGGGACCTCCTCTTTAGCAAGGATTCTTGTTGTTGTATTAGTAAGTAAAGTTATTTCATTTATTTGTTGATTATTGTTTGTGTTTTTTATTTTCCAATTACAATTCAAGATTGTTGTTACTGAGTTTCTTCCATTAAAAGATTGTTGTTGCTATCATTTACATTTGTTTGTGAGTGTGTTAATACATGTGCAGGTTTTTTTTTACTCAATCATAATTGTTGCATTATTGTTTCTTATATTCATATTAGTTTACCATGTCAATGTTGCTACAAGACAATTGTTACTAGTTTGATTATTTCTATATTAATTTATGAATTGATGAGATTTTGGTAACATGGTTTATTGGATAGATTTGGAATGTTATGATTTTGAGTTATCTCATAGAAGATATTTCTATGTTTTATTTACTTTCCAAAAAGGTTTGTTTACTTTCGAGTTGAGTGATTTACTTTTGTGAAGAGTGGATTTTTTTTATTTATGCAAGAGAGAAGGTTTGACTACTCAAAGTGTTGTTATTTATGCAACTGTGAACTTTTTTTTTCTTTCCAGCATGAGTTTAGTCTCAACAATGTTATTTAAACTCTAGAGAAAGAGTGAATATTATTTACATTCAAGCAAGCATGTTTCACTTTCAGCAAGTGTGTTTCATTTGAGCCAGTGAGATCTAGTCTACAATGCGTGTGTAATTCTTGGAGATTGTTGTTTAAGAGTGCATACCAATAGATATTTAGTGTCAGATAATAAATTATTTCCTACATATTCTTTTCATGATAACTTTGAAATAAATATACATACCCCTGGTTGATAATTAATGTATTGAGTGATTGAGTTGTTTTAAATAGACAATTAAATTACACAACATTTTGGCATCGTTG
Source organism: Picea glauca (assembly GCA_000966675.3). Lineage (NCBI taxonomy): Eukaryota > Viridiplantae > Streptophyta > Pinopsida > Pinales > Pinaceae > Picea > Picea glauca. Next base: position 97,950 of record JZKD02S1730338.1, read on the forward strand.
CCGAGGATGTTATTAAGGGAACAAAAGTATAACTGACCTTGTTTTTGTAGTTTCATTATTAAACTAGAGCATACTAGAAGTGCCCAAGACATGTAGGTTGCATGAACAAATAAAGAGAAGAACGTGGTTCCCCCAAAAACACTAATCCAGGAGGTATAAGGGGATGTGGAGGAAGAAGAAACCAAGATCAAGGATGGGTAACATTCATTTAGGAGATGATTTCAAAGACAGGATCATATGCCTTAGGACCAAGTTGTCAGAATATTGAATCTTGGGAAGGGACCAATTCTTAGTCTTATATCCACATTGAATCATTTGCAATAGTAGCGGAGGCTAAATATTGAGATTTGATAGAAGGCCTAGGGGATACAGATGGAAAAAACTAGGAATACCAAGACCCAAGGTTGGATTTCAGCCAACCTCTTGATAACCCCATCCCAAACTGAAGGAATGTTGCAGAACATCCTGAGAAACCACCAAAAGACCCTCAACAACTAGAGAATATTTTTTATAGACATCAAGATTCCATGTCATATTGGCTAAGTCTCTACATATTGTGGCAGAACCACATGGAGAATGGAAATGCAGACGACACAATTTCCACCTTTGAATTTCCCATTGGGAACTTTCCCAGACAAGCACCAATGAAGAATATTCCTCTATATGGCAGTCTCTACTCTGGTGAACTTCCATGGCCTCACTAGTGAAGACCCAAACACCTTCCTTTTCGAATTTTACATCTTGTGTCAAAGCTAATAATACACTTAAAATTCTCAAAAGTTAAATATTTTCCTTGCTATCCTAAAGGGAGCCACATTAAGGTGGTTTATGGAGCTCAGTGGTGACTCCATCACCTCTTGGGACAACATGAAATAAAATTTTATGAAGAAATACCAATACTATTGTAGAAAAAGATACCAAAAGGAGGAAGTTTTCAAGATGTCCTAGAAAGAGGAAGAGAGGTTGGAGGATTATATTGGATGCCTCCAATATAACTTACAGAGGTATAAACATAGTGATATGGAAAAATATATTCTGAAAACAATATTGATTCAGGTAATGAGAGATGACTATTTGGACATGTTGAATCTAATGGGAAAAGGAGACATATTGAAGGAACCTTACGATGACATAATCACTTTATTCCTAAGGATTTCAAGAGGGTCATCAAAGCAAAGATTCCAATCACATGATATTTCTTCTAGGATACAAATATCAACCAATGATGGAGTAACAAGAGAAAAAATTGAAAATTTGTTTGAAAATTTTAAGACTGATATCTTTAGCTCTTTGTCTTCATAATTGGATGTTTTGAAAGTAGAGAATAAGTGGGATGAAGAAGATAAATCACTATCAATATTCTATCCCAATTTTAGACAAATCAATTCCTTCAAGGAATGTCCACTCGACGACGTGGAAGTCAGTGGCATCTGTGAACAAGATCATCTGATGAGACTGTTCCCATCACTGTCAGGATTAAAAGAAGTATTATAGGAATATAGCGAGGAAACTGAGCAAGAATGATTCATTGTTCCCAAGAATCCATGGCAAGCCCGCCCATTAGTTATGATTCAAGACCCATCCTCATCTTTTAATAATTGGAATAACATGTATAATATTTAACAGATCCCACAAAAAATTCAATAACCTGTAATTACATGGAAGTTTCCTAGTTCTCCCAAGATTCAGTATCCCACACCATGGTCACAATGGCCATATCACTGAAATAATACCTTTCCATGGCCTCAAGGATGGCAAGGATCTCCTTTCCAATGGTTTTAGTTCCCTATGAAAAAATAATTACCTGTACAGTAGCAACAACTGCAACTCCCCTTGAATGTGCTACTAAGCAATCATCCATTTGTTACCCCAAATGGTTGTACAACTTAACCAAAATCTAAATAATAAAGTGGTTAAACAAATTCAAATGCATGTTTTTCCTACTTACTTCATCTCCCATGTTGAATGAAACGATGTACACTTGATTTCAGGGAGAGTAATAAATCTATGAACATCACATGTCATCACAGAACATGAGGAAGAAAATTCACCCCGAGAAATAGCTCCAATCCAAGAGAAACAAGAGGAACAACACACCAATAAAATTCACATTGAAACTCTTGATAACCAAACTAAAACATTACCTTCTACTCTTGTTACTATTGAAACTTCTCCAAACCCACCATACCTAAAGAGATTGGCCATAGCTAACACCGCTCCATAGCCTGAGTTCAAGTTTCTAGGAGAATTGAAAAATTTGTGTGTTAGGATCTCATTTCTAGAAGAAATCAAACATGACTCTATTTATGCTAAAATAGTTAGGAAGTTGTGTGTTAACAATCATGGTAGAAAACCTAGGGACCCTCCCATAGTCCACGTGGTAGGAAAGTTGTCAGAACTAATGTTGGACAAGGCCCCACCTACTAAATATGATGACCCTGGGAATCCAATAGTAAATGCCCAAAAAGAAAAAACAAATATTCCAAACACACTGGTTGACCTGGGTTCTACGATAAACATCATAACCAAAGAGACCCTAGAACTAGTTGGAATTACGAACCTTATAACTACTCCCATTGTGCTACAATTGGATGATCGATCTAAAATTCAACCATAAGGGGTTATAGAATACCATATTCGATGGAAAACTCAACAATGTATCCATCCTTCACTCAGTTGAACCAAAATTCAATTTCTTGAGCCCACTTATTATCCACATATTTTAGTCGATTGACCATATTTTGGTCCCATACTAGTGGTTCTTGGACTCCCAGAGTAGTATTAATGGTTGTATTCATATTCAACCATTATTACAAAAAACAAGGAAACGTGGCATGGAAACATTCATGAAAAATCCTATAGATATACCTCGTTTTACAGTGTTCAGCATTGGTGAAAAGATACTTGGTCTCCCATCATGCAAACTAATCTTATTTCTTAGATAACCAATATTGTATTTCCTCCCAATATGGATTCCACCAAATTCTTTCTCTTCATCATGCAATACAAAACCTTCAGGTCTCAGCAATAGAACCATTTGTCAACATGCATCTATCATATCATTTGGGGGTTGAAGACCCAAGGTTCATCAATATTTAACCAACAAAACCCCAATGCCTCAACATATTCAATCTTCATTCTAGGACCAAATAAGGTCTCACCTGAGACACCATGAGAATCAAAAAGACCATTTATTCTTGTGTCAGATGTGAAGAGACAATTCATTCAAGGAAAACTCTTGGGATTACATAAATTTATTCATTCATAATAAAATATAGACTAATAATCATTAAAAATTAACACATATATACATTCCACTTATAATACACATATCATATTGTAGAGAGAAACAAGACTTTGTAGTATATTTATCAACCTCAAAATGCATACAAATACAGAGAATGATAACACTATTTTGCGCCATATTCTTTAGATTCATTCAAAAATCATTACAATCCACTGTTTTTTGTGCTCTATTCTCATTTCCATACAAATATAACTCTCTTACAGACTCATACAGGACTCATGCAAAACTCTAGAAAATACTCATACAAAACTGACACATAACTCGACTCAAAAATAGACTATTCTCCAACTCTCTTGCACTCGACTCTATCTACTCCTTTTGCTCTGTCTCTCTGTCACTTTTTTCCCTTCTCCACTTGTTGGGTTAAAAAAATGGCATCCTTTTTATACCTTTTTCTCATCATTCTACCTGTTTTCTTGATATCATCTGCATCCTTTTTGCACCCATCATGTTCCAATATATTATATTTTGGCTTAGGTATGCTAAGTCTATACATTGCTTCAATTTATTAAGTATTTCTTGCATTTGAGAAGGATAACAGTTTTTATTGGGTATTTACTAACAAAGTGTTGATAAAATTTCTATATGATGATCATTTTCTACAGAGCTAATACTGTAACGATTTAGGAAGTCCTTAGTCTCAAGTGTTATTACTCTCAACAATATCGATGTTATTATTGAATATTGTTGTCACTTGTGTTGATACTAGTCGAAGTCCACGACCCACGCAGTCTCTCGTGGAAGAAATGACTTGTATCTCTCTTGATGACATGGTTTTTCCACAAGTTCATGGTCATTTTAATCGTTACGAATATGTTTAGTCATTCCAAAGCATGAGAAATCTTGTTTTAGCAGGGCCTTTATTTAAATATATTTTGTTATGACTGGTTGTAAAATATATTGGGCATATTCTCAATTAATAATTTATTGAATAGATTGATAATCGAAAGATGATTAAGGTGGTTCATAATTATCATTTTTCAAAATTAGTTGTGAAAGGGAGTGTTTAAAAATAAAGCATCTTTTCTCCCAATAGTTAGTCTAGATTTTGATCAATAAGTCCATCTGATATAGAACAATGTTTTTATCATTTGTATCTCCTAAATATTTATTAATAAAATTTGAACCAGTTCGTGGTTGGATTCATTCAACGTTGATTTAGCTTCTATTTTTGGAGTTTTCCCCAGCCCCCTACTAAGGAGAAAGGACCCTCCTCTTTAGCAGGGCTTCTTGTTGTTGTATTAGTAAGTAAATTTATTTCATTGATTTGTTGATTATTGTTTGTGTCTTTAATTTTCCAACTACAATTCAAGATTGTTGTTACTGAGTTTCTTCCATTAAAAGATTGTTGTTGCTATCATTTACATTGGTTTGTGAGTGTGTTAATACATGTGTGGGTTTTTTGTTACTCAATCATAATTGTTGCATTATCGTTTCTTAGATTCATATTAGTTTACCATGTCAATGTTGCTACAATACGATTGTTACTGGTTTGACTATTTCTATATTAATTTATGAATTGATGAGATTTTGGTAACAAGGTTTATTGGATAGATTTGGAATGTTATTCTTTTGAGTTATCTCATAGAAGATCTTCCTATGTTTGATTCACTTTCCAGAAAGGTTTTTTTCCTTTCGAGTTGAGTGATTTATTTTTGGAAAGAGTAGATTTGTTTTATTTATGCAAGAGAGAAGGTTTGACTACTCAAATTGTTGTTATTTATGCAACTGTGAATTTTTATTTTTTATTTTTTTTCCAGCATGAGTTTAGTCTCAACAATGTTATTTCAATTCTAGAGAAAGAGTGAATACTATTTACATTCAAGAAAGCTTGTTTCACTTTCAGCAAGTGTGTTTCATTTGAGCCAATGAGATCTAGTCTACAACGCGTGTTTAATTCTTGGAGTTTGTTGTTTAAGAGTGCATACCAATAGATATTTAGTGTCAGATAAGAGATTATTTCCTGCACATTCTTTTCATGATAACTTTGAAATAAATAGACATACCCCCGGTTGATAATTAATGTATTGAGTGATTGAGTTGTTTTAAATAGACAATTAAATTACCCAAAATTTTGGCGTCGTTGTCGAGGATGTTATTAAGGGCACAAAAGTATAACTGACCTTGTTTTTGTAGTTGCATTATTAAACTAGAGCATGTTAGAAGTGCCTAAGACATGTAGGTTGCATGAATAAATAAAGAGAAGAACGTGGTGCCCCAAAAAACACTAATCCAGGAGGTATAAGGGGATGTGGAGGAAGAAGAAACCAAGATCAAGGATGGGTAACATTCATTTAAGAGATGATTTCAAAGATAGGATCATCTGCCTTAGGACCAAGTTGTCAGAATATTGAATCTTAGGAAGGGAATAATTCTTAGTCTTATATCCACATTGAATCATTTGCAGCAGTAGCAGAGGCTAAATATTGAGATTTGATAGAAGGCCTATGGGATATAGATGGAAAAAACTTGGAATACCAAGACCCAAGGCTGGAGTTCATCCAAACTCTCGATAACCCCATCCCAAACTGAAGGAATGTTGCAAGACATCCCGAGAAACCACCAAAAGACCCTCAACAACTAGAGAATATTGTTGATAGACATCAAGCTCCCATGTCAGATTCGCTAAGACTCTACATATTGTGGAAGAACCGCATGGAGAATGGAAATGTAGATGACACAATTTCCACCTTTGAATTTCCCATTGGGGACATTCCCAGACAAGCACCAATGAAGAATATTCCTCTCTCCGGAGTCTCTTCTCTAGTGAACTTCCATGGCCTCACTAGTGAAGACCCAAACACCTTATGAAAACAATATTGATTCAGGTAATGAGAGATGACTATTTGGACATGTTGAATCTAATGGTAAAAGGATACATATTTAAGGAACCTTACGATGAAATAATCACTCTATTCCTAAGGATTTCAAGAGGGTCATCAAAGAAAAGAGTCCAAGCACATGACATTTCTTCTAGGATACAAATATCAGCCAATGATGGAGTAACAAGAGAAAAAATTGAAAATTTGTTTGAAAATTTTAAGACTAATATCTTTAGCTCTTTGTATTCATAATTGGATGTTTTGAAAGTAGAGAATAAGTGGGATGAATAAGAGAAATCACTATCAATATTCTATCCCAATTTCAAACAAAACAATTCCTTCAAGGAATGCCCACTTGATGGCGTGGAAGTCAATGGCATCTATGAACAAGATCATCCGATGAGACTCTTCCCATCACTATCAGGATTAAAAGAAGTATTATAGGGATCAAGCAAGGAAACTGAGCAATAATGATTCATTTTTCCCGAGAATCCATGGCAAGTCCGCCCATTAGTTACGATTCAAGACCCATCCTCATCTTTTAATACTTGGAATAACATGTATAATATTTAGCAGATCCCACAAAAAATTCAATAACTTGTAATTACATGGAATTTTCCTAGTCCTCCCCAGATTCAGTATCCCACACCATGGTCATAGTGGCCATCTCACCGAAATAATACCTTTCCATGGCCTCAAGGATGGCAAGGATATCCTTTCCAATGGGTTTAGATCCCTATGAAAAAAAAATTACTTGTACAGTAGCAACAACTGCAACTCCCCTTGAATGTGCTACCAAGCAATCCTCCATTGTGACCCCAAATGATTGTACAACTTAACCAAAATCCAAATAATAAAGTGGTTGAGCAAATTGAAATGCATGATTTTCCTACTTACTTCATCTCCCATGTTGAATGAAACGATGTACACTTGAGTTCAGGGAGAGTAATAAATCTATGAACATCACATGTCATTATAGAACATGAGGAAGAAAATTCACCCCGAGAAATAGCTCCAATCCAAGAGAAACAAGAGGAACAACACACCAATGCAATTCACATTGAAACTCTTGATAACCAAACTAAAACACATGATTTTACTCTTGTTACTACTGAAACTTATCCAAACCCACCATGCCCAAAGAGATTAGACATAGCTAACACCGCTCCATAGCCTGAGTTCAACTTTCTAGGAGAATTGAAAATTTTGTGTGTTAGGATCCCGTTTCTAGAAGAAATAAAAGATGTCTCTATTTATGCTAAAATAGTTAGGGAGTTGTGTGTTAAAAAGCATGGTAGAAAACCTAAGGGCCCTCCCATAGTCCACATGGTAGGAAAGTTGTCAGAACTAATGTTGGGCAAGTCCCCACCTACTAAATATGATGACCCTGGGAATCCAATAGTAACTGTCTAAAAAGGAAAAACAAATATTCCAAACACACTGGTTGACCTGGGTGCTACGATAAACATCATAACCAAAGATACCCTAGAACTACTTGGAATTATGAACCTTATAACTACTCCCACTTTGCTACAACTGGATGATTGATCTAAAATTCAACCATAAGGGGTTCTAGAATACATTTTCATCTATGTGGACTCCTGGGAATACTCAACTGAATTATTTGTGTTGTAGCCTAAAACCCACTTATGAGGACACCCCATGATCTTGGGTAGGCCATGGTTAGCCATAGATGACGCATTTATCAGCTGCAAATCAAGATTTATGATGATCTTTGATGGAAATTCTATAAAGAATATTGTCCTATATCCCCTTTCCAAACCAAATGTATACCATCGCAGCCCCTCGTGGGATGAATTTGAACCAAAATAGGGTGGAATCTAGTCACTTCTCACAGTTGGAAAATATATATTTTTTAAAGATGAGACAGAGGATGATACCATCAGTAGCTTCATCAAAAATCCCCTATCTATGACTCAGCTAGAATTACAACTCCTAAAGTCTATAATAGACATACCTAACCAAGAGAATCATGTTGACTATTTCATTACAAATATTATACACACCACCCCAATTCATAAGGGTCTCCTGATTGAGATTTATCCCAAAAAAACTCTGAACATTAACCCAAATCTATCTCCCTCAGAAACATAATGATTGGTTCAACTACTGCAAGAGAAAAAATAGGATTTCACGTGGGATTACACATATATGAAGGAAATCCACCCCGATATATGCACCCACCACACTTACATAAAATATGACTATCATCCTATTCACCAACCATAGTGCCAAATGAATCCAGCCTTGAAAGATATTGTAAAAGAAGAACTCAAGAAACTGTTGAATGCCAATTTCATCTATCCAATATCTGATAGTTAGTGGGTATCCCTACTGATCCTTGTACCCAATAATAATGGAAAATGGAGAATCTATGTTTATTACACCTAATTGAACAAATCCACACAGAAAGAACACTTATTTTTACCTTTTATGGACCAACTCCTTGATTCCCTGTCAGGAAAGATTTTTTTTTCATTTATTGATGGATTTGGTGGATATAACCAAATTAATATTGCTTGTTGGGCCCTCCATTTTTGGAAATACTGATGTTTTGGGAAAAGAGTTACATGGAAGCTAGAAAATGGAAGGTAGCAGAAAAAATTTGAAGGAACAAAAATCTAACCAAAAGTGCCATGCTCTAGATGGAAAAGCAATGAAATAGGTGAAGAGCATCGAGCGTCAGTAGGGAAAAAGACGGAAAAGTAGAGAAATAAAGAATCCAAGAATCGGCCAAGGGAAAAGTATAAATATGGAGAAATGTAACGGGAAAAGGGATGGGGTTTTTACTATTGTTCTTTCTACTATAATGGTCTCTATTGATAGTCATATTTCCTTTGCAGCTCAATCTTGAGTCTGCAATGAGTTACATGAAGTTGTATCTTGTTATGCAAGAGAATGTATTGGAAACCTACAATGTATAATGATTTTGGGATGTTGGAGATGCTAATATAAATATGTGTTTAGGCCCTAATATTTCTTGCTATAATGATCTGATATGATGTGTATGAATCTATGGTTCTTTCACGCAATTGTTCCTTTCTTATCTAGTTATGTATTTGATCGTTGTTTATAGATATCTTTGGGACCTTCTACATGTCTCTAATTAATGTTAAGGTAAATTTGATGTTGTATTCTCTCTGACTCACTTCATCATCCAAGTCTAGGTTATGCCTCGGGTGATAATTATTTCCTTTGCAGAAGGACAAATATGCCAACATGTCTAGACTATAGCGGTGCCTTTTGGTGGAAACCCTAGACAACCATGGTCTCAATATTGCGCCAAAAAATGGTTCCATTACCAAGACTTGAACCCAAGTCTCTCGGGTGAGAATCAAAGAATCTCAGCACTTGACCTAGCCATAAAGTCTTCTCCATCTAGGTGGTGGGATACTCACAAAGGAACCCTCTCTTCTTGGGATGAAGTCTATATTTCTATACAATATTGTTTTCTTCCTCTAATGCAAGTACAACAATTGGGACAAGATTGGAAGAAAAAGAGTAAGATGTTATTCTTGGATTTATATTATGGTCACTCTAACCTAGTTGTACATATTGAGTGTTGTCTAAAAACATGGAAAGTTGAACAACTTCCCTCCTATATGTGGATAGATAAATTCTTCCACTCTTTGGGAACAATGTCGAAGGCTTGGTACATGCATAAGGAGACAATAAGACAAACAACATGTTGCAAGACACTTCATAATCAATTCATCCATGAATTTTTCATTTTCTGGTAAGACTCCTGAAATCACAGTTGTGATTCCGTAAATTAAGAAGATGTTGTTTAGTAATGAATTTAAGCCTAAATATCCACTTATAGTCTTCTCTGAGCATGAACACTTTCTTGAGTATAGATTATATCCATCCCCTGTAATAATACCCATGGCTTATAGTAATGTTGATAAGGACCCTAGAGATCCTGAGGATTTGGAGGAGCTCAGACATTTAACCTTTCAGGAATCCACATGAACAAGAGAATTCAAGGATACTCTATCAAGTGATATCAACAACTCATACACTCAACCTTTGAATTTGCGTAAAGTGAATATCAGGAGTGAGGAGAACCCTAATATGGAATCTATAGGAGACTATTGGTTGAGAAAACAATGACATAGATCCAGGCTCTATTGCGGGATTATGAATATATGTTTCCTAAGAGATTTTCAGAGTTGAAGGGGATTAAGGGAGATTTAGGAGAAATGAATATCGACTTAAAACCTAATGCTAAGCTAGTCAAACATAGAACGTATCATCTGAATATGTGAGTTAAGGATAAGGTTAAGAAAGAGATCGACAAAATGTTAAGCCCCATTGTGATATATAGTAATAAGGGCACCGATGATATCATATTTTTCATTGACTATAGAAGCTTGAACTCAACTTGCGTACATTATCCTTTTATAACTCTCTTCAGTGATGAAGTACTAGATCAGGTGGTTGTCAAGGAAGCATACTCTTTTATAGATGGATTTTCATGTTATCATTAGGTTAGAATCGCGGAAGAAGACAAAAGAAATATTTCCTTTACAACTGAACGGGGTTCTTTTTCTTACAATGTTATGCCCTTTGGGCTGAAGAACGCCCCATCTATATTCTTTTGAATAGTTATTTCTACTTTATGTGAATTTATTCAGAAATTCCTTGAAGTATAAATGGATGATTGGACCGTGTATATTCTATTGAAGGATAACAGAGGTTTATTATGGTTGATGTTCGATTGTTGTAGGTAGCTATGAATTTCTCTAAACCTAAAGAAGTGTATCTTTTGTGTACCTTTTATAAATCTACTGAGACATATAGTATGAATGGAAGGAATTTTGGTTGATCCTGCAAAGGTTGATGTGATACTGAATATGCCTCTTCCTATGACTACCAAATAGTTGCGGTCATTGTTGGGTCACGATGGATATTATCACATAATTATCATAAATTACACAAGCATAACTGCACCATTCGAGAAGTTGTTGAAGAAATACAAAGCCCTTAGTTGGAAGCTAGAGTGTGATCAAGCCTTTGGCACCCTCAAAGAAAAGTCAATTATTTCCCCTATTTTGATATATCTGAATTGGAAGGTGGAATTCCATGCACACATCGATGCTTTTGACATTGCTTTGGGTGAAATCCTTGCACAACCAGGTCAAGGAAATCTGGATCATCCCATCAATTTTTCTAGTAGGAATATTTCTCAAGACGAGAGAAACTACACTACCACTAAAAGGGATTTGTAAATGGTTTATGATTTACAAAAATTTAGAGATTATTTGTTAGTAGGTCATTTTAAATTCTTTAGTGATCATTCTTCTCTGAAATATCTAGTCAATAATCCCATGTTAGAAGGAATAGTTTGTAGATCGTTGTTTATGTTTCAGGAGTTTTCCTTTGAATTCATTGTCAAGCATGGAAATTTAAATGTTGGCCCTGATTATTTATCTCAATTGGAGGCAGAAGAGAGTAGTGGAGGTGTACATGATCAGCTCCCAAATGTAGACCTTTTTAAGATTGAGGCTATCCCAGGTTACCTTTCTAAAATTGCATTGTTTCTCACTATTGTTACTATCCATGATGGGTATTCTGTAAATCAAAAGAGGAATCTGGTGGTCCATGATAAAAACTATCAATTGATTGCAGGACAATTGTATAAGTTAGGATTGGACAATATCCTTTGAAGATGCATACTTGATCACAATAATCCTGACATATTGTGGGAATGTCACAGTGAAGTTGAGGGAGGACATGTTTGAGGGAAAGAAACCACCCAGAAGATACTTCAAGAAATACTATGGTGTTTGATTGTCTTCAAATATTCCAAGGATTATGCTAGGGAATGTGATGTTTGTCAGAGGGTCAACAAGCCATTACAGAGAGATGAGTTTACCTTACATCATGTTCGAGCTCTTCAAGACTTTGAGAAATGGGCAATTGACTTCATAGGACTGGTCAATCCACCAGCCAAACACTCAAAAGAAAGGTATGTCATCACTGCTAATGATTATCTCACCCATTGAGCTGAAGCAGAACCAATCCAAAATTGTTTTATATCTACAATGACCAGGTTTATTTTTGAGAACATCATCACTCAGTTTGGATTCCCCCGGAGTTTTACCAGTGATCAGGGTGCAAATTTCATCAACGATAATGTAGTTTCTCTCACCCATGAGTTCCTAATTAAAAATCACAAAAGAAGCTTGTATCATCCACAAGAAAATGGTATAGTCAAATCCTTTAACAAGATTCTGGAGAGGGGGTTAACCAAGGTATGTTGCACAAATAGGGATGACTGGGATGAAATGGTTCTAGCAATGTTATGGGCTTACAATAATTCTACAAAGAAACTACATAAGAATAATCCATTCCAACTGGTGTATGGAAAAGAAGCAGTCGTCCCCACTGATTTTGTCACTCTGAGATTATACATTGCACAAGTAGTTCATATGAAAAATGATGAATCAGTTGCAGAATGAGTCATAGAGTTGTTGGAATTGGATGAACATCACTTTTGGAAGATTTTCATCAGACTATGGAAAATGCTAGGTATAAGGCTTGGCATGACATGCATATTAAGACTAAGTCTTTTTCACAAGGTGATCAAGTTTTGTTGTACGATAGTAAGTATCAAAATCATCCAAGGAAATTTAAAATGCATTGGATTGGACCCTTCATAGTTGCATAAATTCAGGAATATGGAGATATTAGACCAGCACAACTAAATGATATTCTTCGTCCAGGATGGGTGAATGACACATACTTGAATCCCTACATTTTTTCTCAATAAGATGAAGTTTCACAACACTCCTGTCATAGGAAGTGAATAAAGTAGGTAGGTTTTCAATTGTTTTGTTGTCTCCCCTTTTTAGCGATAAAATGGTGACATATCTAACTATCACTTACCCTAGAGTCTAGTTGTCACTATCAGTTTGTCCAGCCGAGATCACACCTTTATGGTTGGGGATGTCTACATCAAATCTTTTGGTATTGGAAGTAGTTACAATCGTCCACATAACCACAACAAAAAAAAGTATAAAAGGCACAACAACAAGCAAGCAAAGGGAGAGAGAGTCCATCATAGTAAGTCTATACTAAGTCACATTTTCCCTCTTTGTTAGATTTTCATTTAGTTATACTTATTCTTTCATTAGAAAAGAATAACCTAATTATGATAACTTCTTATTGTCTTCTTTCCAGATCATGTTGCTTGTGTCCCACTCCACCCCTTTTTTCTTCAAAACTTTCTTGTAAATATTTATTTATGGTCTACGAGATCCCCAATCCCAGTCCTTTATGGAAAAACACATTTAATTTCAAGCATTGTAATAGACATTACTATTTTGAGAAATCCCAGAGAACTAATTCGGGATTTATTTTGACTATATTTTATAATTTTGAGTTTTAAATATAAACTATTTGAAGTCAATAAATCCAAATCGTTTTTTGATATTTACAAGTAATACTCTTTCAAAGTTCTCTCGTATGATAGACCATTTATTTTTATTTTGAATGTGATCTGATCTTTATTAAACTATTATGGATGTGAGGATAACTTCATTTTTATTTTTTGTCATGTGCGATGTTTGAAGTTCCCGATCCACTTCTCAGGAGCCACTTTCTTTATATACATATATTTATTTTTCAGAATTTGAATTTTCTTGAGCATTGAATACTTGGACTCATGTTATTTGACATAGTCCTATATTATTCTTGATTTGAAATTTCAACAAACATCATAAGAAAAAGAGGAGTACAACCTCTCTAAAATTGTAGGAGGATTTATATCCTCGTGAGGTTATCGTTTTGGTCTTAACAGATTCAAACATCAACAAGCTCAAAGAAAAAGGTAGATAGAAACTTTCCTATACTTATGGATTATCATGGTACTCTCAGCAAGAACATGTGTTCCACCACAACTATCATTCCATACCCACAGCTAACAAATTCATATCAGATAAAGTAGGCAATGCATCTTATGGCTTGTAAAATTTCTTTTAGTATGTGACCAAAATTGGACTATCCCCTCATGAAAATTTAAAGAGTAATCCTCAGGGAAGACTAAAGAGTCAAATCAACTCATGGAATATACCTGCATTCAACTTAAAATATGGAAGCAATTTGTACAAGCATAAAGGAAGCACTAAAACTGAGTCGGATTCATGAAAAGGAAAATTAAACTAAAAGGAATCTAAAGTTAGAATGTCATCCATCAAGAAAGAATGAAAAAAAAGATGAAAGATAAGAAGATAAATATATAGGAAGTAATAAACATGGTACAAAAATAGAGAAAGTGTTTTTTAGTTAAATCTTGGAAATTAAGACAATGGAAATAAGCAATCAAGAAACGTTAACCATTCAATATCAAGCCCAATGAAAATATTCCCAGAGTTTCTTATATGAAATGAATAAAAAACATGATTATGAGAATTGATTATGTAGTGGAAAAGATTTGCAACACAATTCTCCAATCCAATTTTCACATACAATTTTCCTTTCATTTAGTGCAACAAAAAAAACTTCTGAGAATCTATCAAAATGGCTTAATGGATAAATTTATTCAAAACAAATTTTCAAAAACCAATTACATGAAACATTCCCCAAGCCCAAACATTCCTCAAGCTTCTTTGCATATTTGAAAATAATTTATTTTTCAACAAAAAACACATTTCATATTTCTCACCAAAGCACCAATTTCTCTTTGTTATAAATATAATAATTAACCACAAAGATTAAAATAATCCAATCTAATAAGGAAAAGAGGAAAAATCACAGTTATGGAGGTCATCAAAATAGTCATTAAAATGACTCCAAACATCAACTAGATCAGAAACCAAAATGGGAATACATGAATTAGAAAAAAGATATTTGTCATCAACTGTTGAATTGGTGACAATCTTGGTTTATTAAAAATTGTTTGCAAAGGAATCTGGGCATCCAAGTTTAGATTAGAACTTCCCTAAGTTGTTTTAATTGAAGAGAAAAAAAAATACCAAGTTGTTGGTTGCACAAACCATTTCCCAACCTGCATAAAATAATAATGTTATGATCAACTATGAGAGTTTGGGAAAAACTCTTCCTCTAAATGATAGATTTATTGAAACTAAAATTTAACTAAAAAGAAAAGTAAAGATCAAAATTAAACTAATCCTAAGCAAAGCATGCTAATATTTTCAAAACTTGAACTATATTGGTTGTCATAAAACTTATGTAAGTTCCACTGTTGTCATCAAGTATACATATGCTCTCCTCTCAGCCAAATATCACAACATTCTTCCTAAGATACAAGCACTATGTGCTTTCCCACAATATTTTGTTCAACATCATAGTTTAGTGTCATTGATTGTTGTGAGATTTAGATCCCATAGACACTTCTTCTTGTTCCTATAATCATAATCAATCAAATAAAGATAGAACCATAAGAATTCAATTCTATCCATATCCTAAAGATATATGTCCATTACCAAACCCTTGTCATGCTTAAAAGATGGATAAAATCTAACTCAACAAATCGTCAATATTGCACACCAAGGTTTGTATTTCCTATGGTCATTAATGATAATAATGTGAAACATTGTATGATAATATTCACCCTTGTGAGGGGTAAGAGGAAGTCATTACAAAAAGGGAGAAATTAAGATACTCTAGAAAGGTGCAAATGATATCAGGTCACATCCTAGATTGATTGACTTCCCCAACACAAAAGAAATATATAATTAAAAATTGAAATTGAATAAAGTGATTAAGATCATATTTCTAATAGGTGATAAGATTGGCGTGATGGGCAAGTCCATGAAACTGATATCCTCAAGCTCCCAAGAGTGTTCCAAGTAGAGACACCATAAGTTTCACTTCCTTGAGCCTACATATGACATATAATATGAAGAAAATGAAGTGAAAAAATAAGAGTGTGTATCTTGTCTCTCTGCTAGATAAGTTTTCTATTCAAAAGAATAAGACATATAATCCGGAAAAAAAAATCAACAAACTCATTGGTAAGCGGGATCAAATAAATATATTCCAGTCATGAACCAAACATGTGTATCTTCCCAAGTTATGAAAAACTATTTTTTGGTTCAAGGAATGATGAAGAGTGTGGCGCCCAATAGATTTATGAGTTACAAGCCCTAATACATTCACATCTTGAAACTTATTATGATGGCAAAGATCAAATAAATGTTGAAATTTAGAATCTTAGAGGTTACATGGGGATTGTTCATCAAGGTATTTACAACTCCGAAGTACTTGAATGATTTCAACACTTCATATAAGAGTATTTTAATAAGCCATGAAAAAAATTAGATCAATCCTGAATGTAACCATAATGAGTGACCCAAAATTAGTAAACCTAAGGGATGAAAAGATATTCTAAAGGAAAATATCGGGTCTGGAATTCCATTGAATTAATAGTGCTAAGATTGGGTCTTTGGTCAATTAGTGGATTGGGGAACAAAAATATTGATTCTCAAGAAAGTTTCTAAAAAATATATCAGCAGGAATATTTAATATAAGAATATTGTCCACAATGTCAAAACATGTTTCTAGGCAGCTTGAAAAAAAATATCTCTATGATATATATAAGAGGAAACTTGGATTAAGAAAGATGGAAGATGAAAGATAAAATCGTCACTGAAAAATTGACTGAAACAATCATAAGATATATGCATCCAATGCTCATAAATTAAAATTAAAAGGGAGGACATCAAAGAACCCAAAAGAAAAATCAGTCAAGCTCACTATGTGTTGGCAGCCATTTTTCATTTGTATCCTATCCTTATAAGCTGCCTATGCCAGTGTTTTGCAACCCTTAATTTTCGTCGCAATCTTTGAATAAAACAACACTATTATTTTGTGCATTTTCACACCTGCCTTTGTTCTTGTTTTCATGACTGCAAGCATGAAAACTTTGATTTCGAAGTCACATTAAAATCATCACTGGATTATTATGGTACTCTTGTCTATGTGTTCATTGCATTTCCAATTTGATTATAGTCGCACAAGTGGCAAGACTCCAAGATCCTTACTCATTTGGATTTCTTTAATTGTTAATATGATTTCATTTTTATAAGATTGTGATGATATTATAATGATTGTCATTGAGTCCTTAATACATTGGTGGTTTGATGTTCTATAATCTGTCATCGATTTCCTTGACACATTGGTTTCATGAAAACACATTGACGTTGTGGTTAGACCCTTGGTGTAATCATTTCATACAACACATATTTGATATGATCGAACCCTTCGYGTTGATTTCAAATCATTGTTTTGGTTTTAAAACTATGCAAACGCTATGCTTATGCAAATTTTTGGGTCGACTTACCATAGTTTTCGTTAAATTGTTTGGATGGAATTACTTTTAACACATTGCAATAAGTGATTTGAATCACCATATGYGTCGTCGRTTGTACATTTGGATATGACTGTTTTGCATGGGCTGATCTAGTTCCACCACCCTCGCACACTCGGGAGTYAATGCTTKCTTTCTATCCCGCGTTACCTCTGTTGGTTTTCGGGGAAGCCTGTGAGCTATCAGTCCGGCGTATACTMTGTTCAAACCCTTGACCATTCACCCTGCTCGYTGTGTATTCTCTTCTATGGCACCTGTGGTGCGCATAGAACCAAATGGTATCCAAACTCTGTTTCTATTCGATAATGCTCGAAAGGATTTGGAAAATGGTGGCTGGATGGTGTTTATCCAAAGGTTTGAGGGTTTCAACCTTTCAGTTGCCCAACAATTCGCCCGCACCTTCAACGGATGCAGGGCTAAGTTCGGAGACATACAGCTCGAGCTTAATGAGGAATTCCTAAGTTCAGCTACAGGACTACCAGCTACGGGGCAAAGGTGGTTTAAAAATTCCAAAGTAGACGAGGTGTCGTGGTTGCTCCTATTCACATCAAGAAATATTGTTAGCTGTGATAGAGGTATGCCTATCACTACCCTCAAACCCAAGTGGCACGATCTTTTGGAAATTGTTAAGCAGTTTGTGACCTGCGAAGGTCGTTATGGCTTGGTATTTCTGTATCATCTTTGGTTATTGATGAATTTGATAGGATACCCTCTGAATATGCCACATTATCTTTTGCGTAGTCTTTACAAGATGTCTAAAAGATTCAAGCGTGAGAAGGATGATAGTAGCCTTTTCCATCACGGCTTGATCAAAGTTATTATCGTCCACCATTTGAGCCTTAGTGGTGACTATTGGCAAGCCTTCCTATCAAGGAATGGCTTTGCCACTCCCAAGTCTGTTCAAGTGGACAAGGTTGTGGTTGCTGAAACTCTGGTTGGACTAACCGTGCCATTTCATATCCTTCTACCCCCTGTCAAACCCTCGGATTTCCCTGAAATGGACCTACCCGATACAGTGGCCGAACCGTGTGCTAAAGAAAATACTAAGGCCATCAAGAGGCCTGTGAGGAAGAAAGACAAAAGTGATACTACTGTCAACAGTAAGGGAAAGAAAAATGCCCGATGGATATCGAGATGTGCTAGGAACAAACCCAAGCCAAACGTTGACCGGAAGCCAATAGTGTTGAGCGAGGACTCGGACTCTGAAATTGAACAATTCTTGACTGAGGAATACCCCTATTCCCATGGAATCTGCTCTATGGAACCCTATGACTATGTCTCTAACTTACCTCCGTGCCTCAAGAACGACCCTAACTACCCGGGAATTAAGCTTCACAATGAAACCCCTGGTGACTTGAACAAACCCTCGCCTGTGATGTCGAAGCCCAATCAATCACCATGTATCCAATGTAATGCTTGGCTAGAACGTTATTACACTAACGTTCCCCTGTTGCAATCAAAGATCAAATCGTTAGAGGAACAGGTGATAGTGCTGGCGAAGGAGAACGACAGGCTACAAGCCAACGAGAAGAAACAAAAAACCACCGGTTCAATTTTCTTCAGAAATGTCAAAGTAGCAACGGCCTTTGTCAATTCAAAATTATCATGACCGAGTTGTTTTCTTACTGCCCAGGTATGTATTTCAACATCGATTTTGCTTTCTGAGCTTGTTTGAATTGATATAACTGATTGGGTTTGCTTTCGATTAGCTCTGTTTGTTTTAATAGATTCAAAACAATTATGTTGACTTTGAATTATCCAAAATGATTTCGTTATGAATCATGTACAGAAGATTTGATTGCTAAACTCGGACGCAGCTATGTTTTGGATTGATACGATTTTTTTGTTGTTGGATTGTGTTGGCTCTGAGTTAGTTCAATTTATTTCTTATGGTTTGATTTTGAAACGATTATGTATGCTTGAATTAGCATGGTCCTTTACATATGCAATGCATCAATATCAGTGATTGGTTTGATAAATACAATGTAATCTATTAAATCGAAAAAAACAATCCGGTTAGCTTTGGATTTAAAAACGATTTTGTTAATGGCTGAGTCGACATAAATTATTGCATGAAAAATCTACTCGATCGGTTACAGTTTGTGTCGATTGAAATTGATTCATGAAAATGATTTCATTGGTTTCGATTTTTAAAACGATTATGTCTGGTCCGAATTGGTAATAACAAGTGTTGAATAGACTACATGTATCTCTGTTACCATTCGGTTGAACACGATTTCCATTTGTTTCAAATGGGCATAAAGATTTGGTTACTTCTGGCATGAGCGATTTTCTTTGTGTTGATCTAATAATTAAAGATTTGGTTTAATAATTCGAATATATTTCTGTTAGTTTTGGATTGATTTAAAATGGTTCTATTTTCAAATTAGACCAGCTACAGAATCGTGAGATTCTGTATCTAGTCTTAAAATTTAGATTTTTGTTATTTTTACAAATAAAATATCATCTAAACTTGTCTATTCTTGTCCACTTTCAGGTGCATACGAATTTCAATGACAAATTGGGCATGCTATGGCAGTTTAGGAGATACTTTTGTGATATAGTTTTGTTATAGGTTGTTATCTTTAGTCAGGAATAGAGACTTGGGAGGTTATTCCCAGATTTTTTGTAAATAGTGATTGATAATTTCCACAGGGATGTTTTACCCTGTGGTCTTTAAATACTTGTTATTTTTGTAATGGACCCATCATCATCACAGTTGGGAGAATAGACTATGGATTTATGATGATACAAGCTGGGATGAAAGTGGATGTCTTGTAACAACTTTAGCTTTCAATATATCAAACTTTTATTTCTAGTTTTATTCATATCAATTTGCAATCAATTATCGACTACTTTAGCTATCGTAATTCGTTGTAGGTTGATGTGATTTGGTTAATGTGTTATCCATATCTGATCTCTCTTATTTTAAAAGTTCAGCATTTACTTTGTTTCAATTTAATGAATTAAAGGTTTACCTTCTTCGTTAAATGAATCATTTTGTACAAATCTTTGCACACAGATTTATCTAAACACGATGATTTGTAAATTATAAGATTGTTGTCATTTTTTTAGGTCTTGTTTGTCCTGTCATTTATATTTGAAGAGCATTGTTTCTTCCTGTTTACAAGAAGCTTGTGGATAATCTCATGCGGGTTTCCTCCCACTGAACAACTAAATCAACTATTGGATACAGGACAAACCTGAAGCGTTACTTCAGGTCAGTTTGCTATTTGTTCTTTAATAGTTAATTTATTAGTGTTATTTAAGTAGTTTAGATAGGTATATATAGTTTAAAGTTATAGTTTAGGATTATTATTTTAATTACTCAGCTTAGTTAGTTTTTTTTATTGCTCTTTTTTCACATAAAAGATATAAAATAAAATAAAATAAAACAATAGTATTGTTGTCATAGGACAGTTCACAAATGATTTTAGCAGGTTTTCATTTAAAATCTGTAATCTGTAAATATTGTACATTTGTGATTGATATTTAATTCTGTTGATAGTTGAACGTTAAATTTCATAGAATTATTATAGTATTAGACAGTAAATTGTATATATTTATTTCATATTTGTTTATTAGTTTTCTTTAATTGTTGTTTTCATTTAGATTAGTTTCTTTAGTTAGTTTTCTTTCGTTTTCCTAGGACTTAGATCGGCCAACAGAGCCGCTAAACCCGTCAGGGTGGATCATCCCAAACGGCTTGGGTTATTTAGGCAACCCCGGACCGGATCCACTCTTCCAGTTGGCGAGCGTTCATTTTCTCCCGTCAACACTATGCTAAAAGAAATCTATGTAGAAAATTTCATTGGTTGAAAGTAACCAAAGAAAATTGTCTATGGGAAATGAATCATTTAGATAAATCAAAATAAAAAATAGTCGTCCAAAGAAAATTCAAGGAATTAGAGTGGCTCAAATTTTGGTTGGGTAGAAATTAACACTCAAAA
>JZKD02S1730349.1:22907-35203 GCA_000966675.3 Picea glauca
ATTTGTTGATTGTGAACAACAACATCGATTTGAAAAGCTAACTGGTGGGAGAGTCACGGTTGATGATCATCCAGATTAAACGTGAGGTTGTTCGATGACTCGGGATCAAAAGTGCCGATAGCAGCTAAGAGCATTCTACGTTGGCTGGGACAGTATTGTAGAACTTCCAAGGCGGACATAGCACACGGTGCTTGGGCCAAATCTTCTACAATGTTGTAGTTTTGGGCAGCCCGTTAGGATTGAAGGTAGATTTCCTGATGGTGCTCTTAGGAGGGCGTAAGATGGAGTCAAAAGAAGGTTTCTCAATATGAAGTGGCCCAGATGGAGGGCTAGGAGATGGAGGGCTAACAGAAGATGGTAATGGGTCCGGTGCGGAACCATTAGTAGTCTTTAGTTTATCAAGTTTAACTGGCATGTCATATGTTGCAGAGCGAGTGGTTAGATTAACCCCGTTAAACATGTAAATGTGAGCACTTGTCGAGGCTTCATCATGGGGTGGGTTGGAATTGCCCCCTGTGGTGGTGGTTTGAGCAACCAAAGATTGTTGTTGTGGAAAAGGATGAGTAAGCACAGTGGGTTGTGAATTTCCCTTGAAAAGCTTGGCCACTTCATCGTGATGTGGACAGTCTCGGGTGTAGTGATCATCACCAAAAATGATACATGGGAATTTCGGTTTTCATTGTGGTTGTTTTCCAACAGTAGGGGTTTGTGGTTGATTTTTTGGTTGTTCGTTGTTATTGTTTCTCTTCGGTTTATTTCTCGCTTTCTTCTTGCCCCCAGATTGTTGTGAAGGGGTTGATTGGACCGCATTCACCTCAGAGACCTGAGCTTGAGGGGGGGTAGAAGAGGGTGCAGTCGGGCTAGGATCAGTCGTCGAATCAGGCCGCTGAATCGTTCCATTCGAATGGGTAGTAGATTGGGTTTTGACAGAGCCAATAACTCCATCCGCGTGGGAAGCAGATGATGGTTTGGATGGATCGTTAGTGGCATGGGTAGCATTCAATATCAATTCGTACAGAGTATCGGACTGTGAATAGACCAAGTCTAATCACTGAGCTCAGGCAATAGCTTCTTCCTCAGTGACTACGCCACCCATGGCAACATCACGAGCGATCTAGGGTAACAATTATTTAGTGAACCATTCCACTAAAAATTGGTCAGGAATGACCGCTTTGATTAGCCTTTGTCGTCGTCTCCATTCATGAATATGATTGGAGATATGTACGGAAGTTGTCTAACTAAGGGAGGTTAATAGTTCAGTACCCGTCTCGTATCGAATGGGTAGTTGGAAGTGTGTGAGGAAGGACATGGCGAGGGAGTTGAAATCGTGAAAAGATGCGCATGGTAGTTCAATATACCATTTCGCCGCAGAACCCGTAAGCGTTCGTTGGAAAAGACGCAAACGTATAGAATCGTCCATGAGGGAGTTGGATGAACACCATAAATGGAAATTCATCACGTGGTTGTTTGGGTCTTCTCCGAACTTTCCGTTGAACTTTGGGATATCAGAAGGAAGTTTAGCTGGAATAGCTGGCCAAACCGGAGAATGATATATAGGATCATTCATTAACCGATACAAGTCTGGAAGATCCAGGGTAGCTAGAAAAGGTAGTTTTCGGTTAACATGTGGGTAATGCTAGTGTGGCATGGGGACGCCAGTAGGGCCAATCACTAGGTTATGTGGATAGTTATAACTAGTGGGCCCTCTTGTATGAGGTTGGTGACCAGGGTATGTAGGATTTGAGATGTTCTAAGAAGTATGTGTGAGCGAAGGATAACCAGATGGGTTTTGAGGATTACAAGATGGATTTGGGGTTTGTCCATAAGGAGGTTGTTGTGGAGTTTGAGAGTTGTGTCCCACCGCGAACTGTGGGTTTCCTGGAAAAGGGACGTTCCACGGATTAGGTGTGGCAGACACATTTTGTCCATGCAGTAGATGGTAGACTCTGGATTGAGGTTGCCCCCCAGCATGAGGGTGCCCCCCAAATGGAATTTGTCCTTCTGTGGGGTGATGCCTCCCAGCTTGAGGTAGAGTTCCCGGAATTTGAGAACCAGACGTAAATGACTGACCGGTGCCACCGAGCGGATTAGGACCACCAAGACCGGTTCCTCCGGGTTGTTGGATAGGTATGGAACTTCCCGGTACAACTTGGGTAGTAGCGGTAGTGGGAGTATTTAGTGTTCTGTACCCAAAAGGGAGTGATTATGTAGGTCTTGGTGTTACAGGTGTGCCAATCGTAGCTTGATTAACCACTGCGTTACCAGCGGGAATAGTCAGAATGTGAGGGACTATTGTAGAATGGGTCGTCTGGAGGGGAAGAGTAGACCTTGGGCCAATGGACGATGTGCTCAGACCAACGGGCAGCGTAGCCGTGAAAATGGTGGTACCGGTAAAATGGTTTAGGGGTACTGTCTAAGAAATGGGTGCGTCAACACCCATCCCTGTTCCATAAATATCTCTCACCATGTGCGGTGGACTTCAAAAAATGTTTGCGGTCCAAAAAGGGTCATTGGCTAGAGGGTTTTTATGAGACCCAGCCGGAATGTCATAAGGATTGACGACGAAAAATTCACCAGCGGGATTCAGTTGGAGGACACGTCGTTCATATCCCTCCGGAATGCGGAAAGCTTTCGAAGACTCTGAAACAATTCGAAAATTCTCTAAAGGAGTGGGAACTTCTTCTTGGGGAGTTGTAGTGTTTTGAACCTCGCTCTATTGAGGAGATTCCTCCGTAGAATGAGGGGGTAAAGGGGTGTTTCCTTCCATATTTTCTGGAGGAAGTCCCTGTAGCCTCCGTGAACGGCATGGAGGGTCGATGTTGGTAAAAAAGAGTCGGCGAAAGAGATCTATGGCCAACTACCAAAAAGAAACATCATACACTAATAGAATCTAAGAATCACAACCAAGCAAACAGGACCTTCTCTCGATGATCGTACTAGTTGGTGATGAAATCCAACATTGTGTGATCAAGTCCAGAAGGGGTGGGGATAGGGTGGAACAGTTACAATGGCAACCTGCTTAACGGATTTACGCCTTGGTGCAAGCTTCCACGCAGTAATTGTGGATTTACCCTCCAAGGAGACCGAGTGAGTTTGACCAATGTCTGCTCTAGGTATAGTGAGACTTCCCTTCACTGTCACCTTGTTAAAGACCCTAAACATTATGGCCACTAAGGTTACCAATTCACAGTCAGCCCCTGGGTGGGAACAGTCGACAGTTCGATCCGAACGTACGAGTAGGGTATCGAGCCCGAAATCAACTAAAAGGCTTCCACGCAGTAATTTTGGATTTACCTTTAAGCGATCCCCATAAAACGATCTGACCACCACAATCAGTTCAACCACGGAGGGATAATCTCCGTAATTCACCCGAATGTGACCTCGTGCGTAACCCCTGTGTGAGAGGGGGATCCCGGGCAGACTTATACAATAATTGGATTTGACTCTCCCTAACTCAGGATGCTATTGTTTGTTTTGGAAACTTTGGAGAGTTATGCTCATAGCCCAATCCAAAGTACTAAGCCTAGTCTACTGTTGGTGGAGGATCCTAGAAAAGAAAAAGTTCTAGATAATTTTTAATTAGCGTTCATTTTATAGTTGTTCTTCACTCAAAAGGGGTGCATGGAAGTGAAACGAATGGAATTATGACTCAATCCCAAAAATGCATCAAATATGATAAGCATTCATTTCTTTTCGATGAATATCTATCTAAGGGAGAGAGAGAGAGTTCTTTTCACTAACAAGCACTAGTAAGGAATGCCCTCAAACAAATTTTCTTCAATCAAATCCTGATGTGATGCTAAAACTTTGAGATACCTTCTAATATGAAAAATCAATCATGAAGATACTTTTTATTGTTTGCATATGAATAATGATTAATTCAAAACAATGCTCATCTCACTAATTATCTTCTTGGATGAATGAAAATCAGACCAACACAAGCAAGAATCATACAAACAATACACCCTCTCGCTGTAATCAAAACAAGAAGTGAAAGAAAAGAAACAATCAAAGAAAAACCAAGAACTTCACACCAAAAGGAATGTTGAAGAACAATGATCTTAACTAAAATCAAAATGAAGAGATCTGTAGGCCTTTGATGACATTCACCAGAGTTTTTCGCTCAGTTAAAAAGAGAGAAAGACAATGCATGGGTTTCAAAATCCAAATGACAGAAAAACTCAACAACAATAGTGAAGAAGGCTACAAAATCCAAATAGCAAGATGTTCGTTCTTCAAAAAGACAGATGTCAAGGCTAGAAGGGAAGAAGCATTGACTCACAAGGTGACCCAGCAAGAGAAACACAGAGATAAAACTCTGAAAAAGGCAATTCTGGAAGGTTTCTTGGCCAAAGAGGGGTTGGCGCTCTGTTTTCAAGGACAAGGAGTGTTATAGCGCTCTGTGTAAGGCACTCAGGGAGCGCTGGTGCTCTGTTAACACGGGGACAGGGGAACAAGGGTAAAAAACTCCTAAAAGTGTCAAAAAATCCAAAAATTACAGTTCCAGTCTCGACAATTAGGCTGAGTGTGATGGGGTAGGGAGTCAATCAGCTCATGAAACCAATCAAAAGAGGAGTGAACCAGTTCTGAAACAATCAAGGGGTAAAAAAAGGTCTATGAGGAGAAATNGGAGTGGGAACTTCTTCCTGGGGAGTTGTAGTGTTTTGAACCTCGCTCTGTTGAGGAGATTCCTCCGTAGAATGAGGGGGTAAAGGGGTGTTTCCTTCCATATTTTCTGGAGGAATTCCCTGTAGCCTCCGTGAATGGCATGGAGGGTTGATGTTGGTAAAAAAGAGTCGGCGAAAGAGATCTATGTCCAACTACCAAAAAGAAACAACATACACTAATAGAATCTAAGAATCACAACCAAGCAAACAGGACCTTCTCTCGATGATCGTACTAGTTGGTGATGAAATCCAACATTGTGTGATCAAGTCCAGAAGGGGTGGGGATAGGGTGGAACAGTTACAATGGCGACCTGCTTAACGGATTTACGCCTTGGTGCAAGCTTCCACGCAGTAATTGTGGATTTACCCTCCAAGGAGCTCGAGTGATTTTGACCAATGTCTGCTCCAGGTATAGTGAGACTTCCCTTCACTGTCACCTTGTTAAAGACCCTAAACATTATGGCCACTAAGGTTACCAATTCACAGTCAGCCCCTGGGCGGGAATAGTCGACAGTTCGATCCAAACGTACGGGCAGGGTATCGAACCCGAAATCAACTAAAAGGCTTCCACGCAATAATTTTGGATTTACCTTTAAGAGATCCCCATAAAATGATCTGACCACCACAATCAGTTCAACCATGGAGGGATAATCTCTGTAATTCACCCGAATGTGACCTCGTGCGTAACCCCTGTGTGAGAGGGGGATCCCAGGCAGACTTATACGATAATTGGATTTGACTCTCCCTAACTCAGGATGCTATTGTTTGTTTTGGAAACTTTGGAGAGTTATGCTCACAGCCCAATCCAAAGTACTAAGCCTAGTCTACTGTTGGTGGAGGATCCTAGAAAAGAAAAAGTTCTAGATAATTTTTAATTAGCGTTCATTTTATAGTTGTTCTTCACTCAAAAGGGGTGCATGGAAGTGAAACGAATGGAATTATGACTCAATCCCAAAAATGCATCAAATATGATAAGCATTCATTTCTTTTCGATGAATATCTATCTAAGGGAGAGAGAGAGAGTTCTTTTCACTAACAAGCACTAGTAAGGAATGCCCTCAAACAAATTTTCTTCAATCAAATCCTGATGTGATGCTAAAACTTTGAGATACCTTCTAATATGAAAAATCAATCATGAAGATACTTTTTATTGTTTGCATATGAATAATGATTAATTCAAAACAATGCTCATCTCACTAATTATCTTCTTGGATGAATGAAAATCAGACCAACACAAGCAAGAATCATACAAACAATACACCCTCTCGCTGTAATCAAAACAAGAAGTGAAAGAAAAGAAACAATCAAAGAAAAACCAAGAACTTCACACCAAAAGGAATGTTGAAGAACAATGATCTTAACTAAAATCAAAATGAAGAGATCTGTAGGCCTTTGATGACATTCACCAGAGTTTTTCGCTCAGTTAAAAAGAGAGAAAGACAATGCATGGGTTTCAAAATCCAAATGACAGAAAAACTCAACAACAATAGTGAAGAAGGCTACAAAATCCAAATAGCAAGATGTTCGTTCTTCAAAAAGACAGATGTCAAGGCTAGAAGGGAAGAAGCATTGACTCACAAGGTGACCCAGCAAGAGAAACACAGAGATAAAACTCTGAAAAAGGCAATTCTGGAAGGTTTCTTGGCCAAAGAGGGGTTGGCGCTCTGTTTTCAAGGACAAGGAGTGTTATAGCGCTCTGTGTAAGGCACTCAGGGAGCGCTGGTGCTCTGTTAACACGGGGACAGGGGAACAAGGGTAAAAAACTCCTAAAAGTGTCAAAAAATCCAAAAATTACAGTTCCAGTCTCGACAATTAGGCTGAGTGTGATGGGGTAGGGAGTCAATCAGCTCATGAAACCAATCAAAAGAGGAGTGAACCAGTTCTGAAACAATCAAGGGGTAAAAAAAGGTCTATGAGGAGAAATAAAAAAAAAGAGTTTCGATTTGAGGACTCCCCAGTGGAGTCGTCAGTTTATGTTGTAGGAAAATCTCCCTACGAATAGGTAGATTGCTTCAAGAGCTAGACCCTAACTCTAAGACAGAAAGTGCCTAACATGGACACTGACTTCCTTTCATATCTACGCAAACTAATACATGAGAAGGAAGGATGATAGAGGTACCTTTTAATCGACGTTTGTCCCTGCATGCTCCGAATCGAGCTCCGAACTCTCTCTCCTCGCTGAGTCCTGTAGACAAACAAAGTATGACCACTTCCTACTCTATTGATGTTAGCTTGAAAACAGATCTATCTATCGACGATAAGTTTATGTAAAATCAGACACAAACTAGAAAGAAACAGGCCAAGCGTGTCATATTAATGAGAATAATGATAGCAGTACTTACAATCGTAGATGTGAATGCGACAGCTTCGTCAAGTCCCCTTCGTCTAACCCTTGCTCGACAGATCCACAACCTGGATGACAACAACTTCACTGATCACTCTTCTTCAACTGACTGTGTGTTTCCTATGAGATCATAGGTTTCATGCTAGTAATTCTTCCTCTTTTTCACCATCATAGATCCTGCTTATACAGGTTAAGAGGAGTTTAANCAATTAGGCTGAGTGTGATGGGGTAGGGAGTCAATCAGCTCATGAAACCAATCAAAAGAGGAGTGAACCAGTTCTGAAACAATCAAGGGGTAAAAAAAGGTCTATGAGGAGAAATCAAAACAAAAAGTTTTGATTTGAGGACTCCCCAGTGGAGTCGCCAGTTTATGTTGTAGGAAAATCTCCCTACAAATAGGTAGATTGCTTCAAGAGCTAGACCCTAACTCTAAGACAGAAAGTGCCTAACATGGACACTGACTTCCTTTCAGATCTACGCAAACTAATACATGAGAAGGAAGGATGATAGAGGTACCTTTTAATCGATGTTTGTCCCTGCATGCTCCGAATCGAGCTCCGAACTCTCGCTCCTCGCTGAGTCCTGTAGACAAACAAAGTATGACCACTTCCTACTCTATTGATGTTAGCTTGAAAACAGCTCTATCTATCGACGATAATTTTATGTAAAATCAGACACAAACTAGAAAGAAACAGGCCAAGTGTGTCATATTAATGAGAATAACGATAGCAGTACTTACAATCGTAGATGTGAATGCGACAACTTCGTCAAGTCCCCTTCGTCTAACCCTTGCTCGACAGATCCACAACCTGGATGACAACAACTTCACTAATCACTCTTCTTCAACTGACTGTGTGTTTCCTATGAGATCATAGGTTTCATGCTAGTAATTCTTCCTCTTTTTCACCATCATAGATCCTGCTTATACAGGTTAAGAGGAGTTTAACCTCTTGAGTTATCTTTAGAATAAGTTGAGGAATTCCCTCCTTGGATCAGGGATATCTTGATGGAACCAAGAATTCAAAAGCAACTGCCTTCTAAACTTGAAAGATCCTCCCCTTATTCTCCTCAACGGGCCAACTACTGCCTCAGATTAGGCAGTGCTCCCTCAAAAGGGGCATCAGGGCGCTATAGCGTTCCCTAGGAAGCTTAAGGGGGGCGCTAGCGCTCCAAGGATGGATAACTCTCCTCTTGAGGGGAAGACAAGCATTATAACACTCCCTGAGACCTTATAGGGGAGCGCCAACGCTCCTAAGGCTGATTTGGGGGAGCGCTCCCCTTCAAAACCTTTGTTTAAGAGCTCTTCTTAGGTGATAAAAATTCCTTGACTCCAGTTAATCATTCTTCCTCCTCCAAACAAAATTTCTGAGCTATTATAAATGTCTCCTTGGTGTCGTCATCATGACAGTATGCTTTGTTTGATGTTTGCGACACTTGTGAATGACATGTGACACTTGTGACAGTCGAGAGGATCATGCGACACTTACGACACTTATTGAAGTGATCAATAATGAGGTGTAACAATAAGGACAACATTAAAGAACTCTATCATAATTTTACAACTACCCTTTCCACTTATATTAACAAGTTCTCTTTCGAGGTGTCTTATAAAAACAATAATAGAACAACCAACCCTTGGTATGATAAAAAATGTAAAATTGTTAGGAAAGCCATTAGGGATTCTTCTAATGAGTCCTTAAAACTCGATAAGATCAATATGTACAAAGCCCTAATTAAAAGGAAAAAACATACTATATCAATAAAAGGACATAACAACTTTCAAAACTATATACGCTGGATCCTAAGAAGTTTCAGAGAAAAATTCTAAACCGCAATACTAAATAAAATAATAGGATTCCCTAAAGGCACTGAAATTCTTCCCTTAAAAGTCTTTACAATTTCCGTAATTCCATGAACAACATTCCTATTGTCCCTACAAAGGAATACGTTTTTTCTTTAGATGACATAGAGTTCGGGGTTAAGTGGTTTGCAAATGGGAAAGCTAAGGACATTCAAGGCTACCAAGTTGAAATTTTTAAAATCGGAGGGCCTATCCTTATCCCTCACATACACAAGCTCTTCAATTTAGCAGTCAAGAGGGGCTTCACTAAATCTTGGACGCAAAGCCTCGTTTTTCCTATTTTAAAAAATGGGGATAGAAACATTCACTCTAATTATAGGACCATTATTAGTAGCCCGATGTTAGCCAAGATTTATGGAATTATTTTGGAAAATAAGATCAACCTTTGGATAGAAAGTCACGGTAAAAGTGCTAAAGGCCAGGACGGGTTTAGGAGAGATCGTTCAATTTTGGACCATATTGTTACCTTTAGGATCATTGCAAAGGAGTTCCACAATACTAAAACTAATCTTTTTTGTTGTTTCGTTGAATTTAGAAAAGCTTTTGACATGGTTCCTAGGAAAAACTTTTGGAATAGGTTGGAAGAGATAAGAGTGTCTCTCGAGTTGAGGGATGTTGCAATAAGGATGTATGAGAATGTTATTGATAAGTTTAAAAAAACTGAGGGTTGGTCAAAAGAGATTAACTACAATATTGGAGTCAAATAAGGTTATCCCTTGCTCTCTACCCTTTTTGGCATATACATTGACAAGTTAGAAGATTGCTTGGAAAAAATAGGTTGTGTCGGCCCTACTCTCACTGATATAGTCATAAATATTCTTCTTTATGCCTATGATATTATTCTTATGGCAAGGAGTCTCCATGATCTTGAAAACCAACTAATAATCCTCAAGGATTTTTGCTCCAATATGGGCATAATTGTTAATACCGATAAACTAAGGTCATGCTTATTAAATCCAATAAGGTCACTTATGATACCTTTGTATATGACAACAACAACTTGGAGGAGGTGAATTCATACGAATATTTTGGAATTGATATTCACCACAAGCTCAACTCGAATTATAGCATTGAGAAAAGGATTATTGGGGGATGGAAAGCTTATTATGGGCTTGAAAACAATTGTAAATTAGTTGATNATCACTCTTCTTCAACTGACTGTGTGTTTCCTATGAGATCATAGGTTTCATGCTAGTAATTCTTCCTCTTTTTCACCATCATAGATCCTGCTTATACAGGTTAAGAGGAGTTTAACCTCTTGAGTTATCTTTAGAATAAGTTGAGGAATTCCCTCCTTGGATCAGGGATATCTTGATGGAACCAAGAATTCAAAAGCAACTGCCTTCTAAACTTGAAAGATCCTCCCCTTATTCTCCTCAACGGGCCAACTACTGCCTCAGATTAGGCAGTGCTCCCTCAAAAGGGGCATCAGGGCGCTATAGCGTTCCCTAGGAAGCTTAAGGGGGGCGCTAGCGCTCCAAGGATGGATAACTCTCCTCTTGAGGGGAAGACAAGCATTATAACACTCCCTGAGACCTTATAGGGGAGCGCCAACGCTCCTAAGGCTGATTTGGGGGAGCGCTCCCCTTCAAAACCTTTGTTTAAGAGCTCTTCTTAGGTGATAAAAATTCCTTGACTCCAGTTAATCATTCTTCCTCCTCCAAACAAAATTTCTGAGCTATTATAAATGTCTCCTTGGTGTCGTCATCATGACAGTATGCTTTGTTTGATGTTTGCGACACTTGTGAATGACATGTGACACTTGTGACAGTCGAGAGGATCATGCGACACTTACGACACTTATTGAAGTGATCAATATTGAGGTGTAACAATAAGGACAACATTAAAGAACTCTATCATAATTTTACAACTACCCTTTCCACTTATATTAACAAGTTCTCTTTCGAGGTGTCCTATAAAAACAATAATAGAACAACCAACCCTTGGTATGATAAAAAAATGTAAAATTGTTAGGAAAGCCATTAGGGATTCTTCTAATGAGTCCTTAAAACTCGATAAGATCAATATGTACAAAGCCCTAATTAAAAGTAAAAAACATACTATATCAATAAAAGGACATAACAACTTTCAAAACTATATACGCTGGATCCTAAGAAGTTTCGGAGAAAAATTATAAACCGCAATACTAAATAAAATAATAGGATTCCCTAAAGGAACTGGAATTCTTCCCTTAAAAGTCTTTACAATTTCCCTAATTCCATGAACAACATTCCTATTGTCCCTACAAAGGAATAAGTTTTTTCTTTAGATGGCATAGAGTTCGGGGTTAAGTGGCTTGCAAATGGGAAAGCTAAGGACATTGAAGGCTACCAAGTTGAAATTTTTAAAATCGGAGGGCCTATCCTTATCCCTCACATACACAAGCTCTTCAATTTAGTAGTCAAGAGGGGCTTCACTAAATCTTGGATGCAAAGCCTCGTTGTTCCTATTTTTAAAAATGGGGATAGAAACATTCACTCTAATTATAGGACCATTATTATTAGCCCGATGTTAGCCAAGATTTATGGAATTATTTTGGAAAATAAGATCAACCTTTGGATAGAAAGTCACGGTAAAAGTGCTAAAGGCTAGGATGGGTTTAGGAGAGATCGTTCAATTTTGGACCATATTGTTACCTTTAGGATCATTGCAAAGGAGTTCCACAATACTAAAACTAATCTTTTTTGTTGTTTCGTTGAATTTAGAAAAGCTTTTGACATGGTTCCTAGGAAAAACTTTTGGAATAGGTTGGAAGAGATAAGAGTGTCTCTCGAGTTGAGGGATGTTGCAATAAGGATGTATGAGAATGTTATTGATAAGTTTAAAAAAACTGAGGGTTGGTCAAAAGAGATTAACTACAATATTGGAGTCAAATAAGGTTATCCCTTGCTCTCTACCCTTTTTGGCATATACATTGACAAGTTAGAAGATTGCTTGGAAAAAATAGGTTGTGTCGGCCCTACTCTCACTGATATAGTCATAAATATTCTTCTTTATGCCTATGATATTATTCTTATGGCAAGGAGTCTCCATGATCTTGAAAACCAACTAATAATCCTCAAGGATTTTTGCTCCAATATGGGCATAATTGTTAATACCGATAAACTAAGGTCATGCTTATTAAATCCAATAAGGTCACTTATGATACCTTTGTATATGACAACAACAACTTGGAGGAGGTGAATTCATACGAATATTTTGGAATTGATATTCACCACAAGCTCAACTCGAATTATAGCATTGAGAAAAGGATTATTGGGGGATGGAAAGCTTATTATGGGCTTGAAAACAATTGTAAATTAGTTGATATTTGGAGTTGGGATAAGAAGAAACTCCTCTTTGAGACTTGTGTTACACCTGTTATTCTTTATGGATGTGAAGTCTGGGGTTGTAGTATCTCTCGTGAATCCTGGATAAAGATAGA
>JZKD02S1730360.1:21451-36511 GCA_000966675.3 Picea glauca
TTTTATGAATAAAGAAGAATTGAGATGTTTTGGCTTGTCTATCTTATTGCATATGGTTGAGGTATGTTCCATGGTTATCTCTTTCTGTTATTTGCTGCATACACAGATATAAACAAATCTAAAAGGTAGATCAACAAAGTGTTTGACGAAATACCTCACTCAGAAAAAGTTTTAAAAGGACAGCAAAATAGTGATGATCCTTGCATAATGGCTTGGGATCATTACACTAAAACTTCCTCTCATTCCCATAATTTTTAGCCCCATCACTTTTAGGGTGACCTACGCCTTCTGCATGTGGATGTGACCAAATTTGATTGCTTAGATCCCACTGGATGGGTAACTCAAATTGAACATTATTTCTCTTTGTATGTCATTATACATGAGTTGACCAAACTCCGATATGGTGTTCTCCATCTAGATCAAGAACGTTGGCAATGGTGGAAATGGAGAAAAAATACCTGCCAAGGTTATGTTGCTTGGACACACTTTGTGGCAGAGCGTTATGAACACTTTGACACTGACACCAACCATTTAGGCCGTTTGACAAATTTGAAACAATCTAGCACAGTGGAACACTTTATAGCTTCTTTTGAGCGACTTGATTTTCGTGCAGAGGGCATGTTTGATGCTTTTTTTTGAGAATGTTTTATCGGTGGCCTCAAGCATGAGATTTGTGCCCATGTACTCATGGCTTGGCCTCAGAGTTGGGTGGAGGTTACTAAAATAGATAAGTAAGAACAACATGTTTTCTCTTCTCAAAACTAAAAACCCTCCTTTATTCCTCGCACTAACCCAGTAAATCCCACTCCTCCTTCTACTCCACTAAAGATCCAAAAATTGACCAGGGCCAAAATGGTTGAACGCCAACTCAAAGGACTTTGTTATAATTGTGATGAAAAATATTTTTTGGGACACAAGTGTAAGGAACACAATATTTTTATGGCCATCTTGGAGGATGTTTCAGAAGAGGATGTTGAAGCTCCCCTTGTGTCTGTGTCACCTGAACCCACTGACACAACCCCTCCCTCAGACCCTCTCGAAATAGAACCAATCATTTCCCTAAATTCTTTCACTGGATTCTTTTCTCCCCAAACCCTCAAGCTAATTGGTTACATCAAGCATAGGAAGGTCATCATTCTTGTTGATAGTGGAAGCACCCATAATTTTATTCATCACCGCATTTCCCAACAAACTAATTTCTATATCCTTGCAGTCAATAATTTCCAAATCATGATTTCCAATGGCAGGTCCATGAAATGTGGAGGGCATTGTGAAAATGTGCATCTCCAAATTGGTGACTACCACCTGGAATCTCATATGTTTGTTATCGACATGGGAGGTTGTAACATTATGTTGGGTGTATAATGGATAAGGACTTTGGGTCCCATTCTCATGGATTTTAACGAATTAACCATGCAATTAGACTGGGAGGGCCAACAATATAAGTTCCAAGGCATCACCATCGGTTCCCCTGAGATCATTAGCTCCCATCGCATGGAAAAGTTGATAAAAAAAGGTCATTCTAGCATTATTTCCCAACTCCATGCCATACAAGAAATTGAGACACCCTCTGTGTCGAAGGACCTCCAATACATCCTCTGTAAACATCAAGTGGTTTTTTCCACTCCCTAGGGACTCCCTCCTTCCCGTGGTTTTCATGATCATTCCATTCCCCTTGTCCCAGGAATCCTTCCTCCCAATATCCATCCCTATCATCACCCTTTTTCGCAAAAAAATGAAATTGAGAAAATGGTTCAAGAACTGCTCAACGTAGGTGTTATCTGCCCTAGTACGAGCCCCTACTCTTCTCCTGTGGTCATGGTCCTTAATAAAGAAGTTTCTTGGTGCATGTGTCCTGACTTCCGCACCCTCAACAAACTCACCATTAAAGAAAAAATTCTCATTCCTGTCATTGATGACCTCTTAGATGAATTGAGTGGCGCCCAGTTCTTTACTAAATTTGATCTTCATTCTGGATACCACCAGATCCATATGAAAGAGGCATACATTCCTAAGAATGTCTTTAGAACTCATAATGACCACTATGATTTTTTGGTCATGTCCTTTGGCTTGTGTAATTGTCCCTCCACTTTCCAAAGCCTCATGAATCATGTATTCTGTCCTTTTCTCCATCATTTTTTCTTAGTTTTCTTTGATTATATCCTCATCTATAGAAAAACCTAGACAAACCATATTTCTCATTTGGATTGAGTTCTCCACCTATTCTCTTAGCACCAACTTTTCCTGAAACAATCTAAATGTTCTTTTGGCGCCTCATAAGTCGAGTACTTGGGTCATCTTGTTGGCAAGGCTGGCATCAGGGTGGATCCTAAATAGATTGAATATATGCAAGAATGGCCTCACCCAAAGACTCTCAAAATCTTGCATGGATTTCTGGGCTTAACAGGTTATTATTGAAATTTTGTTAAGAATTATGGAAAGATTGCGGCACCTCTCATTGCACTCCTTAAAAAGAATTCTTTCACTTGGACTCCAAAAACTACTCAGGATTTTCAAACCTTGAATATGGCCATGTGCACCACTCCAGTCTTGGCCCTTCCCGATTTCACAAAGACCTTTGTCTTGGAATTTGATGCTTCAGGGAAAGGAATTGGCATTGTCCTTATGCAAGAGGGTCGACCTTTGGCCTTTACTAGTAAAAAACTATCTGAGCGAAATTTGGGCAAATCAATCTATGAAAAGGAAATGTTGGCTATTTTGCATGTCGTTGATATTTGGTGCCCTTATCTATTGGGGCAATGCTTCTAAATTAAGACATATCATCAAAGCCTCAAGTATTTTCTAGAAAAATGCATTTCCTCCCCAGAGAAACAAAAATGGGTGACTAAGCTCTTTGGATATGATTATGAGATCATTTAAAAGAAAGGAAAATACAATGTGGTTGCGGATGCACTTTCCCAAAAATATGAAGATGAAGGGTCCCTTTTTTCTCTCTCCTTCATTTTACCAAATTGGCTCCAAGCTGTTTTCTAGGAATGGCTACACGATCCCAAAAGTTTGCATCTGATACAACAATTGCAGTCCAATTCTCCAGTTTCCCCAGGGTACTCTTGGCTCCATAATGAGCTTCGATACAAAGGGCGTTTGTATTTAAGTAAACAATCAAAACTTAAATCCACGGTACTTTCTGAACTTCATGCTACACCCACAATTGGACACTCCAAGTTTACCAAAACCTATGACAGGTTCAAATGTTATTTTTTCTGGGATGGTATGAAACATGACGTTCATCATCTTGTGGCTGAATGTGATGTGTGTCAACGCAACAAGGGAGAAACAATCAAATCTCCTGACACACTACAACCGCTTCTGATTCCACCTGCTATTTGGCGGGATATATTTATGGATTTTATTATAGGCTTACCTAAATAAGGAAATAAATCGCTCATCATGGTGGGAGTTGATCATCTTTCCAAGTATTCTCATTTCTGTGCTCTTCAACACCCATTTACAACATCCACTGTGGCTCAACTTTTCATGGATCAGGTCTTCAAGCTTCATGGCATGCCGCAATCTATTGTTTCTGATCACGACCCAACTTTCACTGGCAATTTTTGGCAAGAACTATTCAAGATACAAGGCACCCAATTGCATCTCAGCACAACTTATCATCCCCAGACTGATGGTCAAACTGAAGTTGTCAACAAGTGTTTGGAAACATATTTGAGGTGTTTTGTCTTGGAAAAGAAAAATCAGTGGGCTCAATGGTTACCACTAGTTGAATGGTGGTACAACACTTCATACCATACAACTACATGCATGACTTCTTTTGAAGCGGTATATAGACAAAATCCACCTTCAGTTCTCTCATATTTTCCAGGTGTCTCGAACATCCAGGTAGTTGACCAAACACTTATAGTTCGAGAGGCTATTCTTCATACCCTCAAAGAGAATTTGGTCATGGCCCATAATCACATAAAACAACAAGCAGATCAAGGTCGCTTTGAACGTCAATTTGCAGAAGGGGATCATGTGTTTCTTCCACTGCAACCTTACAAGAAAAATTCCCTCAAGGCTGACCATTGTCAGAAACTGGCACCCAAATTTTATGGTCCTTATACCTTTCTCAAGCCTGTGGGACAGGTGGCCTATCAGTTAGCTTTTCCCAATCATTCTAAGATCCATCATGTTTTTCATGTTTCCTGCTTAAAGAAGGTGATTGGAACTAAGTGCCAAACTCAAACCAACCTTCCCGAGTTGGACGAAGAAGGCTCCATTTAGCTACAACCACAAGAATTTTTGGACTAACATGAGCATTGTCTGTGTTAGTGAACCATCAAGGAAGTGTTATTCCAGTGGAAAGATACAACTTCACCAGATTCCACTTGGGAACCAACTACCATTCTGCAACAATTTCCACATCTCAAGCCTTGAGGACAAGGTTGTTTTTAAGGGGGAGGACATGTTAGGAACCTAAACCCTCATGTAGGTAGAATAATATATGGTATGAAGTGTTGTACCACCCTAATATAGGGACCTAATACATGTCAGAGAGAGGGGTTAGGAAATAAGGAATAATAAGTCCAATGTAAGAAGACCTAATAGAAGCTTCTGCTTCTAGAAGGATCTTCCTCTAGATGGTTCTTTTGATAGACATATTTAGTATAAATAGGAGTCAAGGGTATGATAAATTTTGTATTGGATATTATTGTAATAGAGATATTCTCTGCTGGAGGTTTCCCCCTCGAAGAGGCAAGTGAACATTTATCTTAGTAATCAAAGTGCTCTTTCTGGTGTTATTCTGGTATCATTTTGGTATTATTGTGGTGTTGTTCTGGTTATATTGTTCTCCATTTTCCATTTCTAGCTATTTGTTTTTGTTCTGCATACTTTTATATATGGAATATTGCAGTCTCTAGTAAACTCGTCATCATAGAGTAGCATGCCTCACCCAGAGGGATTTGAACCAATCACCTGCTAGTACAAAACTAGCCAAATGGCCACCAATATTGACAACAACTGATTGAGATAACCCCTTGAGATTCACACACATGCATTTGCTACTTAAATGTTTTAATTTATAACCCACATAGATAATTTACACATCTATTCTTATCACACTTGAGGATGGGAACATGGAAATTACAAGAACATAGACATGGACATAGTGATTGTAAAGTTTTTAGGGTAACATGGACATGGTGTCATCTTAGTGGGGTCCATGTTATCTAGTGTAGCCACTTAGCTAGTAGAAATTGTACATTAATATTGATGATGTTCAACTAGGATTAAGGAGGTAAACAACTTAAGGTAGGGGTATAAACCTTGTTAGCATATTTTCTACTTGAGTGTAATGAAGATTCCAACTAGGTTTAAAATGGAGGTATTGAACTTAATGGTTTCAAATGATACATCGTTGGTTTTAGAGTAATAAATTTGAGGGACAATACACATGAATTATGTATTGGTAGCCATATAGTGGAAACTTGAGTCATATTGAACTACTTATTGGTGAGGGGCAATGATGAGGATTATGATGTTGATCCCTTAGGATATTTGGGAGATGGGTGTACAATGTTTTGTATCAAATGTAATGTGTATGTTAGACAATGATGATGATGATGGTGATGAATGTCCACTCAGACCAAATTTGGTTTCAGTCAAACACACTTGTATAGTTAATTGAGTAGGTTTATAGATTTATATTCTCGTTATAGTAAATGGACGCTTGCCTAATTTTTTTCCTGCTACAACAGTATTCTAAAAAGTGTCAGAGAGAGAGACAATAGAGACTAGAGCCATTTCATTATGCAACTAGGGCACTAAACTAGTATTAAATTTGATAATCAATACCTACTCTGGATTAGAAATAGAGAGTTGTGCCTAGATTTGTAGAATGCCTCAATATATTGGTGCACAATTTATCTAGAAAATCATCGCAACTAAAGCCATCATGTCCATAAACCTTCACTATATCCTAAAGGATAAAAACACTTACATAGAGTTTTGCAAAAGTCATCCCAAATGCTAATTGCATTAGAAGTGTGGATGATAGCCTTTCCATTGAGTTATACACAACCTGATGTGTCCTTGACACATCGGTGGTAGACCATGTCTCACCATTGAGTTTCCAACCCTCGAAGATGTTATATTTCTAATGAAATCTTATTATTCTCTAGGAGCTCCTTCTTGTATTTAAAATATGAGGAGAATGCTCTAATCCAAATATCCACTTGCTCCCCATTAAATGCACTAGCAAATTAACTCCAATGTCATTAGGGGAAATTTGAGGTCTAAAATAGGCTTCCTAAGGAAAATAATAAAATAATAGTTAATATAATAAAATAAGAGCTAAGAATTTTCAAAGGGAAGGAAAGAAAACTACTTTTTTATCATATTTTTGACTCATCTCCTTATAACTTTACTCAAATTTCAAGTGTAGGCATTCATTGGATGCATAATTAAACTTCACATCCAACGAGTACCCACTCTGCATACTTCTAATAGACACATGGTGAGATAAATTGGAAATACATGAAAAAATGTGTTTCTTTTCAAGAAACATGTTTTTCATGTATTTCCAATTTATCTCATTGTGGATCTATCAAATTAAAAGAAACACATTTTTTCATGTATTTCTAGTTTATCTCACCGTGGGTCTATAAAAAACATGAATTGGGTACTCGATGTACATGAAATTTAATTCCACACCAACGAGTGCCTACACTTGAAATTTGAGTAAACCTATAAGGACATAAGTCGAAAAAACGATCAAAAAAGTAGTTTTCTTGTTTTCCCTCCAATAATTTTGTGGTTGACATCATCATCTTGAATCCTATTGATTCTTTTAAAGTTGATTTTGAAAGTACATTTTTAGGCCTATTTTTAACCTCAAAATTCTCCTAATGTACTTTAGGGTCCCAATGTATTCTAGAAGAAGATGAAGGGATACAAACATTTTGATTAGCTAACTTCTCCACCAATTATGAAATAACTTGAGTTTGTTGTTGTAATAATTATGTACATTATTAAAATATTTGTTGTTATTGTTGTAAAATTTGAGTTTGTGGATCAATATGTGAAATATTTTCGTTGTGATTTGATTTAGGAGGTGTCATGAGTAATTCTTTTTTGAAAATGTTGCTACACTTCATTTCTTTAAGAGATCTAGTCTCTTGATATAATCTTGGTTATAGATGCTATATATAAAGGTTGTTGTGCCCTCTGCTTGCCTTGGCTACCAAAGCCAAGAG
Organism: Picea glauca; assembly: GCA_000966675.3. Classification (NCBI taxonomy): domain Eukaryota; kingdom Viridiplantae; phylum Streptophyta; class Pinopsida; order Pinales; family Pinaceae; genus Picea; species Picea glauca. Next base: position 28,666 of record JZKD02S1730360.1, read on the forward strand.
TACTAAACTAAAACATAATGCTCTCTTCCTTCATGAAAATAATTAAAGTTCTACATACCAAATTGACTCATTCATATAAGCACATCCCATACAAAAAGGGAATAGTTCACTTTGATCATGTCTTCCTATTTATTTTGAATATATTACCTAACTACCTTATTAATTATTCACCACTAATATCTAACAACTATTTCAATTATTATTCTCCACTTCACCTTCCCTCATATTTTGAATCAATAACAATGCTCTTACATGATATTTTTTTAAAGAAATTGGGGGAAATATTTATTAAAAAGGCCAGGCCAATGCTAACGATAGAGCACAAAATTCAAAAATTTCAGCTTGCTAGCTACACTATAGTAGCAATGAACCAAAATTACCAGGTTGGATTTGATGAACCAAGACCAAGATTTTCTTGGATTCAAACTAACTACTTCCTAATTGCAAGAATAAATACTTACAAATTGATTACATAGGAAAATGTAGAACAAAAACATAATTAACTCACAATCCAAGATATTCCATCGCTATATGCGATGTCACCCACTGATCGTTGGGAGCCCCCTGAGTTTCCTAATGTTGCTTCCTTATATTTACGATTTATGTTTTCTTTTATTCCTCTTGTTGGATGGGGAGAAGGATATGGATTCTTCTTTAGAATTTCTGCAAAGGAGGGAGATTGAGAATCTTCTCCCTCCCGCCCATCTCCCTTTTCCACTTCAACAGAAGGATCAACAGGAGCAACATAAACCCCATTTGGAGTCCTATCTATAGGAACTGGATCTATATCCTTCCCATGTGAAGAGGCACTACCCCCAAGAGGGGCCTCCTTTCCTTTAACATAGATGATTTTAGGGGCTAAATTTCACAAATGGGCTAATTTTCCATGGTTTTTCCCAAAAAATGATTCACCAATGTCCATTTTTTCTAAAAATGATTTGTCCAAATTCCATAGAATAAAATTGTTTTACCTTACAAATCGCCAAAATGTTATAGAAACTATATAAAATCCTTAGAAATTTGAATATTTTTACAAAACTATCGCCAAACATTTTACATTTTGCATATTAATGATTAGTAATATTAGCCCACGTTTCTAAATTTTAATATGAATTTCCATCCTTAAAATCATCCATGTTTAACTGTATTTTATGTATTCTTTTGTTCTTTTGAGAGTCAAGCTAGGGAAAACCCTAGCCACTGCAACAGACACCCACACTCTCTACCTCCATTCGATAATATTTTTTTGAAATGTAAAGAAGCGATTTTCTATTATCACAATCTATCTATTTGTTATTTTGCAGAGCTAGGGCACGCTTCAAGCAGCTTTCCCAAAAGACCTAACAAAGCCACTTGAAAAGAGGGAAGGTGTGAATGGTAAAAAACCTAAGAGAGCAGCCAGAGTTAGGGCACGCTTCAAATCACCTTTCCCAAAAATATCTAACAAAGCTAGTTGATAAGGGGGCAAGTGTGAGTGGTAAAAACCCTAAGAGGGTAGCCCCTAATCCATATGGGTATGTGTGTGTCCATGGAAAGGGGTGAGAGGGGAAGGGTGGTTATGGATCTACTCAACACTTATCTTGTGCTCTTACATCATTTTTGTTCTCCATAATTGTACTAATTATAGTAATATTGCTAAATTAAATTGTAAACAATATCTCAATAACTATACTAATTATAGTAATACTCCTAAATTAAAACAATAAACGTTATCATATTTTCTCGTATAATGATCTATATAAAAGTAATTAAAAATCTATAGACACCTTGCATTGTGAATGCATGGTTAAAGTAACATGAGATTCCTTAATTTCTCTATTCCAATTATATGCATCATATTCCTTTAGTTAAAAGTAAACTTAATGATTTTAGTTAGGGATATTTAGTTAATTAGTTAAAAGTAAATTTAATGATTTTAGTTATCACTATTATTTCGTATTTCATTAAAAATTAGATTAGTTTTTTATTTCAAAATTATTTAATGAAATTATTATAATATTTAGTTTTTAAAATTATTAAATTACAAATTATGATATTGATTTTTAAAATATATATATATTATTTTATTTATTTTTATTTAAAATTATAATATATAACTTATAATATAATCAAATAAAACTATTTCATAAAATTATAGAAAAATATTTTATTAAATATTATTTAAAAATTATAAAACAATAATTATAAAAAGTTTTGATCGGAATTTGTTGTTAGAGGTTTTGAAACATTTATATATGAAACTGCTAAAACCACTACCTTTACCCTCGCTGCAAGGTCACCCGCCTTTGCTTTTTGTCTCTTTCCCCACCATTGCCTCTGATGTCCTCCTTACCATCCTTTCCTACCCACTCTTCTTGCGCCTGATCCGTCTACCCCTTCTCTCCCTGCATCTAACTTGCCTTAGCCTTCCCTGTGCATGCTTTGCTCTGTCCATCCTTAATCTGAAACTTACCTTCTCTACCACCTACACCTTTCCCTAGCACCCTTTACTACTGTTGTTTACTACTAACCAACAGGTTTTGGATCATGTCAGCATCAACAGGATCTAATTTAACAATATGATCTTCCGCATTACATGACTCGTATCTTATGCCTATTATTCATGGCCAGACGTCACAGTTTATATTACGGGTGTCCCGCCCATGATTAGAAAAGGTTAAGGTAGAGCTTGTAGTGTCAGATTCATATATAGATGGAGATCCAAAGAAATCACCTCGTCTAGTAGTATAGAAAGAGCAACAAAAGTAAGGGTAGTAGATGCATCAATAGATTCTGTTGAAGTAGCATGAACAATTCCGTACCCATGAGCATCATACCTAGGAGTAAGAGAAGCACAAGTACCTAGAGAAACAATTGCTTCACTCAATCCAACCATTGATTAAGTACATGGCCAAGACCCTACAAGACAATACCCTATGGGACCATATCTGACAGGCCGAACACAGAACCAGTAGTGAGCAACAACAATAGAAAAGGTGGCTAACACAAAGATAGTAGAAAAGACAATACCAACATAAGCCATTAATGAAAAAATTTATTATGTAGATGTTGAGTCAGTTAATTCTTTTGTTGAAACAACACGAGCTAAGGATGCATGAAAAACTCCAGGATAAACAATTCCAGGTCCATCCATTGAAGATCCAGTTCTAGTTTCCCAAGCATAACCAGCAGATCCACCAACAATAATATACCCAAAACTAATAGACCTAGCAATTATTTATTCGGGTGATTCAGTTGAAGTTGTCAATGATCCAACAGATTAAGCAATCGATTATGTTGAGTAAGAACTAGTAGTATATCCAGTAGTAGATCCAACATTCTCCCTACTTTTCCAACATCCTCCACAATTTGAGGGGCAGATTCATGCGTAGAGACAAATCAAGATGTAGTTCTGAGTCCAGTTTCTTCCATTCGAGAGCTAAGAGTTTCATTTCTAGGACAAGATCGAGAACCGAAACCACCACTAGCAACATAGAAAGCAACAACAAACCCATCCTCAAATACAAATCCATCCATCCAACCAACTACTACATACCACAGTCAACCAAAGCTAGTTACCCACCGGGTCTAGATTAGTCAATGGAACCAGTCGTTGATTCAATTGTTTCTGTAGCTTCTGTATCATTACTAATAGATACATATCAAGACCCATACATGGATTCAATAACATACCTAGAATCATATCTAAAAGCAAAGGCAAGTGCATCATTAGTAAGGATAGATCCAAATCCATACTCAGGAGCAGTTCCTGGTCTAGATTAAGCAATTGATCATGTCGATGAAGAAGTTTTTCTAGGTGATTATGCCATTGATCCTGTAGACCCAACAACAACAATTGACTAAAAAAACCTCCTTGATTTATACCTTGGTTCAACAATAAATCTAGTTGAAGCACCACCACTAGTTTCAATAATTTATTTAGTCAATGAAGCATCTATAAACGAAGAGACTTTCTTTTGAAGTGAACCAAAGTATAAAGACTCAACACCAACATACCAATCTATTACATTAATAATAGACGCTCACCCTTGCCTTAGAAAAACAACACCAAAGCCCAACATTATAGATTGAATGGAGCCATAAAAGGTGGGATTCGAAGTTCCCATGGTATTTTCTTTTGATGTTCAACATTGTGCCTTCACTTCTATCCACAATCGTTCGCTACAATGTTTTAGGCTTGATGCCTCCATAAGTCCTTGTGCTATCTCCCACTCGATCATGGTCTTTCATCATATCGTATGCTATTGTATAAAAATCACATGTTAATAAATATGTTTTTTTTTTAATTCTCAAAATAAAACATGTCGAAATAAAGATTGTAAATTTAATGGTTAGTAATATCTATCTAAAAGTTTGAAAATAACTTGAATTTGTATAAAATTAAAAACAATTAATTAATATTATGTAATTAAATGATTTTTTTTAATTGATATAATTTTAAGGAGAGGTTAATTATTATTAAAGAAACATAAAATATTTATTATTTATTTATGAATTAAAAACTAAAATAAAAAAAACATGATTTTAATCGTGTAAAAATAGTTTACTAACAATGATGAGAAAATCCAATAAATTTATGAATTTTGAGAATAATTATTAATCATAATTATAACAAGTTTTGGATTTTTATTATTTTAAATTTGATATTGTTAATCATACTTATAACAAGTTTTAGATTTTTATTATTTTAAATTTGATATTTTTTTCCCAAGGATATATATATATATATATATATATATATTCTCGAGTGGAAAACGAAAATTACATTCTGCATAAATACATGTAGGAGGCATGCATTTTTCCTTAAAACTAAGCGTGAATGCACTCAGTAGGAAAAAAAAAACAATTAGTCCCAAACCAAGACTCATCCAAAAAGGACCGCCAAAGAGTCGAATATAAACATGAAGGGTTTGATCTGTATTCCACAAAAATAAATCTCCACAGTCCAAATCTATGGGAAAGAGAAAAAAACCATGTAGCGTCACCGAATAAATCAAAATGTCAAAAGATAGGATGCTGAGAATAAACTAGACCCATGATCAAGGAATTTAGCAAGGAAGATGAAAATTCAGCACTGAAACGTGGATTTCACCATCCTGTACTTATCATTTCTTTCAGTCGAAAAAGAGGAAAAATAGAGTACCTACAAAAATACAATAGAAAAACCCATAATAGACAAGCATCACCGCCTTAGCACAAAATCGAATAATCAGAACAAGAAACTAAAAACATAGGTTGTTTGATATATTTTGAAATAGCACCTCCATCTGATTCACAAACTTTCATGATCTCGCTAGCCAAGTGAAGACCTATTTTAGAGAGGCGATCGATTGTCTCATTGCATTCCATGTAAACATGTGTCAGAGAGGTGGAATCAAAAGTGGCCACAATATCGATGACATATTCAAGTAAAGGAAGAAGGAGCAAATTGTGACAAGATTGAGTTTTTCTGATCCAATTAATGATTAACATTGAGTCTCCAAAGATCTGAATAGACTTGTCTTCCTTGTCTTTCACAAACAAAAGTAATACTTTTAGAGCCAATAGTTTTGCATGGTTGTTTGTGCCTGGTCCAAAACCCATAGAAAGGTGGAAGAAGTGTGTGGAAGTCTAGCATAGAACTACTATGCCCCCACTTTGGGTGTTATTATTTTGAGAAGCTCCATTAAAGTAATCCCATGGAATGGAGGGATCCACTAATTATTTTTGGATGATTTTGATGGGCCCCATTCCTTTCATCTAGGGGAAGTGGGATAATATGTTGATACCTTGAGTTACTATTATTTCAGGTAGAGATTGTTTATCATGAAAAATGGATGCATTCCTGGCCAACCAAATGCCCCATGTGACAATCAATGGGAGGGATTTCATGCTTTTGTTTGAAGAGTTTTGGCACCAAAGTTTCCAGGCTTCCTCAACTATTTCCCCATGCCAATTGCACCTTCTGTCTAATGATAGGGAGCATTGGAGCGACACCTGTTTTACAAAGGGATAATCAATGAAGAGATGATAAGGTTTTTTTTTATTCTGTCTCATGAATGAATCTTGTTAACTATGACACACCACATGATTTTATTTTTATTTTTGGGGGAATTTGAGTTTCCAAAGGACCTTCCACCACCATGTAGGTTCTCGTTGAAGGGAAAGGATATTTAGTTGAATTTATCCTAACTTTGGCGAGTAACATCCATGTGGAGAATGTTGCCAAACCAACTCATCCTCTCTGTCAAAAATCCTTATATGGGTTTCTTTTAGAGATGCGACATAAGTATTCAATGAATTTCCATAACATCATTCAACCCTAATTGTATATGGTTCTTCCAGGCTTGGGACCATAAGGAGGTGCGCAGTGGGTCTATGATTTGGATTAAGAAATGAAATCCATTTTCCTGAAGCTCGACTTTTACAACATCTGGAAAAATATGAGAGTGGTCGTTGCATGGCCAAGGATAGGAGCCCAACCTTACTTTGTTTCCTTTTCCAAATATCCATGCCAGTCCATTCCCAATTACCGAGAATTATTTTAACAGGGCCTTACAAATGATAGAAAAATTGTGGCATTCCTTGTCTGGTTGTCTGATCCAGTCATCCAAAGAATTTGGACGAATGTATTTCTGAGTTACTACCTCGGTCCAGATATTCATAGAGGAGATAATCTTCCAGCATGATTTAGTCGCAAGGTATTTTGAGAAATGAAAAACATTCTTCAGACCCCATCCCCCCAAGGATTTTGAGATTTCTATTGTTTCCTATTTGACCCATGGAATCAAAAAATTTTCTTTTGAGCCAACCCATAGGAATTTGAAACATAACTTCCCAATGTTTTCCAGAACTCCTTTTGGAATCCAGGCTAAAGACATCTAGTAATCTGGGATTTCTTCTAGGATTGATTTTACCAACACAAGGTGACCTACTCTACATAGCCACCTGAAACTCCATACCTTCAATCTTTTTTCCAACTTTGATAAGAGCCAAGACCAATCCTCTTTTGTGTAGTTTTTTGGCTTGAGTTGAAAACCTAGGTATTTTAGGTCTATGTCTAGTTCTTGTTGTGCATAGAGGAAGGCCACCCTATAAAAGTCGATTTTGATTAAATTAATATTATGCACATAAAGAGTGGATTTCCTTTCATTTATGATCATCCCACTCGCTTTTCAAAAAATATACAGGAGTGATTGGAGGGAGGTTGCATCACCTATACTACCATTGCAAAATATAAGAACATCATCCACAAAAAGTAGGTGTGTAATTTAGAGTGTTGGAGAGATTGAAATTCCTTGAAAATCCCCTCGTATTTTGGCATCAACTAAAGCCCTGTTTAGGCCTTCAACTAACAAAAAAAATAATAGAGGGGAGAGGGTAAATCCTTGCCTTAATCCTATTTCATATGGAAATAAGGGAGATGGCTCTCCATTAATTAGAACTACACGGGAGACAGTTGTAATACAACTCATAACCCATTTTATAAAGGGTACTTCAAAACCAAGGTGAGTAAGAAGAAGCCTGATATACAACCATCTGACTCTATCATAGGCCATAGATAAATAAATATTGAATATTGACCCTTTGAACTTTTTTATTTTAATGGAATGCATAACCTCTTGCACCACCCCTATGGCTTCATGAATTTTCCCTCCTTCCCAAAAACCAAATTGTTCACAAGAGATGTTTTTTAAAAGAACACATTTAATTATGTGGGAGATTATTTTGGATATAATCTTGTATATGTAGTTGCATAGTGAAATAGGCCTAAAATCCTCAAGGGAGTGAGGGTCATCTTTCTTTGGGATGAGGGAAATGAAGGTAACATTAAGGGGAGGATGTATATGACCATGGGCTCAGAATT
>JZKD02S1730360.1:67349-82102 GCA_000966675.3 Picea glauca
TAGTATTCATGGCACCAAATCAACAAGTTGTGATTTAAATCTTCCATTCAGAGGTATAAACTCAGCAGTGAGGGCATCCAAAGAGGACAAGTGGCAGAGGTTTCATTATCAATTCCACATTTCTGTCTATCATTCGCATAACCAAGATTTCTTCCACATTCCAACCACAATATCAACAGAGAATCAAACGATAAAGATCAAATCCAGATTCTAAAGATTAGTTCTAGATTTGTTTCCAACAATTTCCAGCAACATTAACCATTCGATACTTTTTGCAACTAATGTTTTTTATAGTTTTATTTTTGAGATTTTATTTGATTTATTTCCTGTAAATAAGGGAAATTTTTTATTAATGTCTTGATTATAAAAAACATAGTTTGTGAAGGAGAAAGGACCAAAGCATGTCAAGCTCTCAACAGATGATGGAGCATTGAAAGTGGCTCCTGCTATGAGTATAGCCGATGCCTTTTCAGACCTTGTGAGTGATGGAACAACTGTGCGTGAAAAAAATCAACATGTGTAGAAGTTGGGGGTGATCCCTCCAATGGGAAAGATTTTGTTGATCGCTTGAAGCGCTTCGTGGAAGATCCTCAGACTAAAGAGGCCGCAAAGGAGGCAGCTGATATGGTCTTAGTAGGTGACATTTTCAGTTCAATAGTTGCAGTTGTTACTGAAGGTCGTTCCATTTTACAACAACATGAAGGTTTTAATTCGGTAGACAATATCCTTAAATATTGGTGAAGTTGCTTCAATATTTCTAATGGCAGCTCTAGTAGGAGAGGGTCATACACTTGTAAGCTTTCCCCAACTCATGACATGAGACCAATGTTCCTCTTGGGAAGGGTTTTAGGTGTCTCTCTTCAAAGAAAGATCATATGTTTTCTCCTTCGAAGCTGATCCATGTGATTACTTCTCAACAGGCAAAGCTAAAGATATAATCCTTAATCATTCATTAACAAGGTTTTGAGCCATGGGCTTATAGAAGGAAGAAAATCTCTGATATCTATATTCATCATGGCTAGGCAGCCAAGATCCAGATTTGTGGCAATATATATTGGGTTTTGGTACATTTTATTTCAGAGGACCTAGGTGGCTAGCTCGGTCTTCTAATTCAATATGGATCAGTTATCTTCTGAAAATCTTCTTCCAGAGTCCTTTCAGGGCAATGACATGACTGAACAACTTGCATTGATATGGAGGTGATAATAGAAGCCGAGGTGATTACGATGGAGATCGAAACAGAGATGGACATTGGTTCACAAGGTGCAATGATGCTCTTTGAAGAAACCGAGAAGGGTGAAGTGTTTGATTGAACACACCAGGGCATCTCAAGACAAATGCTTTGTATCTGAAGCTACTGGAAAACAAAAAGTCAAAGACCTCAAGCTGCATGCAATACTCTCATTTCAAGGTTGAAGTTATCCTGGAATTTTCAAAACCATGGTTACATATCTCACCATCCTGCCTATGTTCAACACTTTTCTTCTTAATGAATATATTGCCACAATAGATGCCATGTCGATGTGCAAACAACATTTCCAGGGGAGTTTGAAGCAGACATGCTACAGATAAAGAAGATTGGGAAAGATAACAACAAACTTTGGAAAATAGCCAGATGATAAATTGTAAAGGCTGAATGACTCCATGCCCAATACTAAAGGCACAGGGTCTGTCAGGTTCTTGGAGACCTCACAGGGAGGTCTCCATCCTAGTTGGAGCCAGTTGTTAGCGATAAAACATGCACTGGCATTGTTTTTAAAGAATGATGCCTAATGTTGCAGGGAACTTTTGATTACCTTCCCGAGCTCCAAATGAAGATTTGAAAGCACCATTAGAAAGATTAGGATTTCTAGATGTCGATCAACTATTCAAGCATGTAAAATGAACTCTCCACGACTAATAAATTTGATTTTAAGAAAATCTGTGCTTTCACCAGCTAACTCATCTTGAAATTTGCTAGTTAGCTGGTGAAAGATTTGCTTTTCACCAGCTAAGGAGCGGATTTTTAGGTAAATAAGCTGGTGAAAGCCTGTCACGGCCAGAATAACCTAATTTTTTCCTAGATCGGGATTTTTTGAGTTTGAATGGTTTGAAACCACTTCAAATGGATAGTTGTTGAATTATCAAGTCTGATTCAAAGGCTAGTTTTGAGGGATAAGGTCAAAAAGAGGGTTTTCAACTACATTTGGTATCTTTTTCAAAGGCAGAATATCAGGGGTTTGAAGACACATCATCCAACTCGAATTTCATCTTTAGGAGATCAAACCAAAGAGCCTTGGAAGGCTAGGCTACACATCATCAACTTTTCAACCACATTTTGAGGATTATYAGATAGGGATTGACCTCATTTTGAGGATCTACTCCTAGTTTCTTGTAAATACAGTTTGCTTTCTGTTTTTAGAAAATCAGATCCATTGTTTTAGGATCTGATAACTATGATGTAAAGCTATAAAGCTACATAATTAAGATAGATGAAGGGTTCGATTCTGGATACATTTTGACTATTGTACTAAGGCTCTTATCTTCTAATAGAATCACAGTTTCCTTTTGCCATCAATATCAGATTTACTCATATACTGTATTACTTTGTATTTTAATTCAATTTAATTCAGCTTTTAAGAACTGTCATCTTCTTATAAAGTTCATAAATTCGAATTAAAAGACTTCTTACTATCTTGTATGACCCCACATTCATTGTATTTGGTTATCTTGATTAGTATTCTTCATACCCTGTCCAATTACTCCATCTGATCATTGATTTCTAAAAGCACTGGTTTATTTGAATACTTGATAAGTTGTTCTTCTCATTAGTCACTGAGTGATCCCATTGTTCCAAGCATACCTACACATTATATTCTTAAGTTACCAAGCATTCTTAGCCTACAACCCTAAGAAGTTTCTTGGAGTGATAACACCTTCCACCACTGGATGTCAATATGACCCATTGGGCTTCTAGAAATTCCCCAACACTTCCTTTACCACATTCAGGATCAACATTTGGTCAACCATTTTACCTTAATTATAACAATTTAATGTCTAATATCATTTGGACTATTCCCTTAAGCCCAAAATGCAATTTCGAAATATGTTACTTACTAAATATCCTAGTTTAGAAATCCAAAGTATCTTTAGGTCAAGATTAGTCTTAACCATTACACCCAGAAGTATTCCTTCTGTTTAGAAACAATTAGGGACATTGGCCACTCTCCTCCTCCCACAAGAACTCTCATAGATTAGTTTCCTATCCACCAAGCAAAGGAGGCTGTTGTGATTTCTCACTCAATCACTCTATATTTATATAGCTCCATTTATCATCTTGATTAGAAAAACCATGCCCAACAATTCATGTACCTAGAAACTAATTGTGTTTCTCAGTTCCCTTCAAAACATGAGAGCTACGCATGCTCTCCCTTTTCAGAGAATGGCCACCAGACTCATTCCTCTGATTGTGAGGGATTATACAAATATACAAGGTTTAAACCTTAATTAAGGCAATAGTTATTACTGCTACGGATCCTTTCTGTCCGTTCACATCCAAGTCTTACTATTAGTGCCCATCAGCATAATCCCACTCCTATAGGATCGACTATCATTTCCGAAAAGAACTAGTAGGATTCCTTTTCCACAGACTAGCATGATTGAATTTTGTTGGGTAAAATCCCAACTGTATTTTAATCTACATCCTTCCACTCAGGGAATTTATGCATAAATTTTTATGTTTGGCAGTAACATTCTCCACAAGCTCATCTTCATCTTGGTAACCAAAACTTATGACTGTACAATAGTCGTACAATTACACAGTGAGGTCAACTTCTTTATTTGGAAATGCTAGCAACACACATTGCAGTTTCCCAAAACATCTATAAACAACAAGAAGTTTCATTCCTCTCTTTGGTAGAGGTTTGACAAAGCCTCTTAGGAATGGGGTAAGATAGGGTGTTACCCTTTAAAGTCCTCCAAAATATTTTCATACAAATCGTGCATGAGCCCAAGCAGGCCAAGTGTTGTTTTCATGCTTTGATACCAATATTTAACACACTTGACGCCTACATGATCTTTTAAGGGGTGGGGCATCATAATTTCATTTTTTTCTTTACTAACTCATCTCAAATCATCTCTCTGAGATGATTCATTCTCTTATACTTACCCATATCTTTCTAATGACTGTTACCAGGCTCTAAACCAACCCTTTGTTTATATCTTACAACTTCCCGCAGTTCTTTGGGAATTCATTAGTTGAGGGCCATGTGATGCCCACGTGGCTTCATCCCATTCGTACCATCTCCAAGTTCCTACCTCCTGTATGGAAGGTTCATCCATCACCCAATCCAACGACTGGCTTAAATTTAATGATCCCAAGCCATTATGCAAGGATCATCATGGTTTTGGTGTCTTTTTAAAACTTTTTCTGAGTGAGGTATTTCGTCAAACAGTTTGATGATCTATTTGTTTAGGTGTGTTTACTTGCTGGATGGCCTCTTGATTTCGGCCTTAGGGTTTACTGATGTGTTTATATGTCTGTATGTAGCAAATAAAAAGAATAGACAACCACATAACATACCTCAACCATATGCAATATGATAGATAAGCCAAAACATCACAACTAGTTTATTCATAAATTAGAGAAGCCTGCTACAATGAAGATGTCGATCTGGAATGATCAACAGATGGCCAAGAAGAGAGATAATAGAGATGCTACAAAATGCTCCTGAAAATACAAAATAAGCCTCCAAAGGCTGGATAAGAGATGAAGACCAATGCCAAGTGCCAAACCCCTCAAGCTGGAAGATGCCACACTCTGCTGCAGTGCTAAAGCTCCTCAATATTTCGGCCCTACTGTCAAAGGTGTCCAATCACTCTAAGAAATATTCCAACTGATAGATCGTGCAATTGTAAGGACAAACCAGGTGTCCAAATCTCCAAATCCACTCTCAAACCTTGTAGATCTGAAATCCTCCACTGAATGGTGTGCCCCACTGGATGACTGAAGCCCTAGATAATTCGGCCCTAATGAAGGAGGCCTCCAAATGATTTGAAACTCTCCATAAATATAGATCGGGACACTGCAAGTCACTATGTGAAGTCTGAGGGTCAGATCTGAAGTGTAACTCCTCCAAACTGACTAGATCTGAATCTCATAAATGCCCTCCTTCCCTTCAATTCATCCCACTGCTCTATGAAATAATCTAAACCATGAAACTCTCTCAAAAATCGCTAGGAATGATGGTAAAGACCTTGCAATAAGAACCCAAGTGATGGAATATCCAAAAACCCTACCAATCTCCTACAATGAATCTCTATCCAAGGATGGTGCGCCCCTCTTGCTAGAAACCCTCAACTGGTGCGCCCTCTCTTTATCTGCACATGAAACTGATGTAGAATCCTTCTGCAACTGAGTAGATCTGGAACTAGAATGGTGTGGGAGAGTATTGCATCTCTGAGACCAAGCTTGGGACAAGCTAGGCAGAATCTTTCACCACCAAATCGTCCTCTAGGGTTTGTTATGTCAAAACCCTCAAAACCCCCAATGTTGGGCTCACTAGCTAGAAGCCAGATATGAAAATAAGATCATACATGAATGAATGATAGAGTAGAGGCCCTTGCCTTCCTTTTATACTTTCTGGCTCACCTTGTCCCTCCAAAGTGACTTTCATTTTATTAATGTTTAATTAATTAATTAAATCACTTTAATTAATTAATTAACCTTTTTACCTATGAAAAGCCCCTTATCTCTCCTTGTGGCTTCTTTGGCCATTAAAAGTCACTTCTAGCCATCCCATCCTGTAGTGTTGCTCCTCCCAATTCCAATGAGCTATTACATTGAGAGGTTCCTCCAAGTAATGTTCCCAAAATGACCTCTTCAGTGATTTCAATTAACTTATAGCTCAAAATAGTCAAAATCATGGAAATCGTCGGAATGCAACGAAACCAAATCCAACCTATGCGGAATGGCTCATAATGATGGAATATGATGATCAATGAAATATGGACCCCACAATGCCTCTCAAATACCCCTGTACTCGTTATAACATCCATTTGGCTACTCTGGTCATCATAAGTCTTTGTACTGTGATGATGTCCCAAAGTGGGGACATTACAGTCCTCCCTGCTAGAAAATTGCTTATCCTCAATCAATAACCAAATCCACTCAAATAAAATACCAAGAACCCATGTCCACCTGTGGGATACACAGTAGAAACCATCCAAAAATGAACAATAATACACTCCACCCCCTGGATCCCATATCAAGAAGTGAACTGCAATACTCCGTGAAGCATAGTCCTGAAAGATATCAACCATGTGACCCTCTTGCTCATGACACATGGACTCATCTCGGAATGAGTCCATCCTCCAAATCTCTACCAAGATCCACATGACCTCCATCAACTCCTCATGTTGATGACAGAATGAGGTACTGCAAGACCTTTGTGAGGCACCCGCAAGCGATGCGCTCCTCTCAACACTAAAGCTCAATGGAAAGTTAGAATAATTTTCCCCTGCAATGGTCCCATCTACCCTGTGGGTCAATGAACTTCTCAATCCTGCAATCCCTGGGTCCCATGCTAACCTCTGTCAAAGATCCTCATGTTGACATTACACTACTCTGACCATGACTGTCTTCCCCCTGCATACATACTGGATCCTCACGCTGAAATACCTGTGACCACCGGACCTGCTGTCCAGAAAATGTATCTGTAAAGGCATCTCTGTAGAAGAAGTACCTATCCACCCATCTCCATGTCCGATCATGATGATCAAGAGTGAAAAGTTTCCTCGCTCTATAGGACAAATCCCTGCAGGCCCACTTCAGATCGACCCATGGTGGAGTATGTGGCTCTCGAACACAACCTGGCTCATCAGGTAGTGAAACATCTGGCTCACCCAATGAACTCCCGGATCCCATGGAAAAATTGGAAGTTTATCACTTCCAATCTCATCTAACTTCTCCTGTGTGAGACTGATCACTGTTAGACACACTCTGTGCTCATATGCTATCCTCATCATGCTGTTGTCAATGGTAAATGTGTTGAAGAAGGATAACAAACATATCTGCAGCTGAATGTAGGACTGGAAGGCGTCACATGCTTTGGTCAATCCAAAGGATTCGACCAGAAGTTCATCCATCGGTATCCATGATAAGTAATCCCCCGTGGTCACCACTGAAGCCCAACCATCCAGTAAAACCGGAAGTAACTCCTCCAACTGCTTCTCAACCAACCTCCATCTCTCATCTCTCATGAAACTAATGATATGGTGAAGGTGTTCTCTCATAACTAGGTGCTACTACAAAGGAGTGACATATGCATGCTCCCCTAGGTGTGTCTCCTCCCTACCAGGAAGTACACCCCTCTGAATCCCACCATACATCTCAGCATGTCTTTGTGATCTATCACTCATCACTATATGCTCCGACATACTCCTGTCATCTCCCGCAAACTCATGCTGCATCACAGATCCTGGGCGTATGGCTAGATCAATCTCTATATGGAGATCAACCACTCCCAAGACACAAATGGAAGTGCCCCCCATCAACTGGTGCTCCTCTGATAGATCATCAACATCCTCTGTCAACATGACTGACTGATACATTTGAGTGTCCACTAAGACAGATGAAGTGGATCTCTGATGGATCTCCTCAAGAGACTCATCTGTCCTAGACTCTGATTCTTGAAGGGCGGTCTGTGTGCCTCTCAAGAACCTTGAGTGATCTCCAAATCCTAAGTGAGTCGGTCCATCTCCAACTCCTGCTCCCTCAGAGCCTCATGATAACCCTGGGTGTGGGGTTTCTCTGTTTTCCCCTCCTAATGGGCATTGGGTTCAATCCAAAGGATGCTCTAATTTCCTCCCTTTCCTTGAGCCAACCTGCAATCTTCTTTTTTTTCCAACTAGGATTTTTATAGGATAAGAACCATTGGAATGTTATGAGCCCTTTGAAATTATTGATGGTTTCATATTCCCTTTCACACTCCTCAATCCTGTAAATAATATCCATCTTATTGTAACTCTGCTAATCCCCACTGACTGACAAGAATCTAAGCTCTGATACCACTTTAATGATCCCAAGCCATTACGCAAGGATCATCACGGTTTTGGTGTCTTTTTAAAACTTTTTCTGAGTGAGATATTTCATCAAACAGTTTGCTGATCTATTTTTTTAGGTGTGTTTACTTGCTGGATGGCCTCTTGATTTTAGCCTTAGGGTTTACTGATGTGTTTGTATGTGTGTATGTAACAAATAACAAGAATAGACAACCACAGAACATACCTCAACTATATGCAATATGATAGACAAGCCAAAACATCACAACTGCTTTATTCATAAATTAGAGAAACCTGCTACAATGAAGATGCCGATCTGGAATGCTCAACAGATGGCCAAGAAGAGAGATAATAGAGATTCTACAAAATGCTCCCGAAAATACAAAATAAGCCTCCAAAGGCTGGATAGGAGATGAAGACCAATGCCAAGTGCCAACCCCCTTAAGCTGGAAGATGCCATGCTCTATTACAGTGCTGAAGCTCCTCAATATTTTGGCCCTGCTATCAAAGGTGTCCAATCACCCTAAGAAATATGCCAAATGATAGATTGGGCAACTATAAGGACAACCCAGGTTTCCAAATCTCCAAATCCACTCTCAAACCCTGTATATATGAAATCCTCCACTGAATGGTGCGCCCCACTAGATGACTGAAGCCCTAGATAATTTGGCCCTGATGAAGGAGGCCTCCCAATGCTCTGAAACACTCCAGAAATATATATCGGGACACTGCAAGTCACTAGGTGAAGTCTCAGAGTCAGATATGAAGTGTAACTCCTCCAAACTGACTAGATCTGAATCTTAGAAACACCCTCCTTCTCTTCAATTCGTTCCACTGCTCTAAGAAATAATCTGAACCATGAAACTCTCTCAGAAATCACTAGGAATGATGGTGAAGACACTGCAAGAAGAACCCAAGTGATGGAATCTCCAAAAACCCTGCCAATCTCCTACAATGAATCTCTATCCAAGGATGGTGCACCCCTCTTGCTGGAAACCCTCAACTGGTGCGCCCTCTCTCTATCTGCACATGAAATTGATGTAGAATCCTTCTGCAACTGAGTATATATGGAAATAGAATGGTGTGGGAGAGTATTGCATCTCCGAGACCAATCTTGGGACAATCTAGTTGAAATCTTTCACCACTGAATCTTCCTTTAGGGTTTGTTATGTCAAAACCCTCAAAACCCCCAATGTTGGGCTCACTAGCTAGAAGCCAGATATCAAAATAAGATCATACATGAATGAATGATAGAGTAGAGGCCCTTGCCTTCCTTTTATACTTTATGGCTCACCTTGTCCCTCCAAAGTGACTTTCATTTTATTAATAATTAATTAATTAATTAATTAAATCACTTTAATTAATTAATTAACCTTTTTACCTCTGGAAAGCCCCTTATCTCTCCTTGTGGCTTCCTTGGCCACTGAAAGTCACTTCTAGCCATCCCATCCTATAGTGTTTCTCCTCCTGATTCCAATGAGCTATTACGCTGAGAGGTTCCTCCAAGTAATGTGCCCAAAATGACCTCTTTAGTGATTTCAATTAACTTATAGCTCAAAATAGTCAAAATCATGGAAATCGTCGGAATGAAACGAAACCAAAGCCAACCTGTGCGGAATGGCTCATAATGATGGAATATGATGATCAATGCAAGCTGGACCCCACAATGCCTCTGAAATAACCCTGTACTCACTATAACATCCATTTGGCTACTCTTGTCATCATAAATCTCTGCACTGTGATGATGTCCCAAAGTGGGGACATTACATTAACCCTCATCTAACACTCAGGCTAGAGGGAAATTGACATTCGACGCTTCGACACTTCAACATTAAATGTCTCTTTACTTTCTACGAATGAGACTTCCCGTAGACCCAAACTCCTGAAGGAACCCAGAATCCCTCCACGTGGCTCTGACCTTTGGGCCTTTTAGTTTATCCTTGACCCTACACTCCAAGCCTCCGGAGTCCCCAAGTCCCAGACTCCTGGAGATTTCGGTCACTTCACCCACTACTTTGGCTAGACGGGCATGTACCGGGTAGTAACACGTAGAAGGGCCAAGGGTGACATGTACCTTCATCCAGGGGTGACACGTGTCACATATTAACGGGTCTATAGGGTACATGATACACATGAATCTAGGTGACACATGGAACACCAAAATTTGGGTCCACGTTACCCTTGGTAACATCACTATGCCACGTCACTCTAGACTGATCATATTTCATGCCCTTTGATCTCGTGGCCAAGGTACGTACACGTAACCCTTGGATCAACAGCCTTCGATACTTTGTATCTTCGACATTGGGGGGTTTCATGGTGCAAAATTCTCCTTTCTCCCAGAGTAGGGAAATGTCGGGATGATCACAACCTATATCTAACAGTCCGAGGGTATCCACATAACCCTGGAGATCTACAGCTCATAACCTCCGCTCAAGGGTCCCTTGGGTCACTCCGGTAAAAATTCGTGGCACCTACCTCAAGTCACCAATGTCCCCTCACCATGTCATGAGGTCTCCACACCTAGCAATGGCATCACTTGACACATGGGCCCCCACGTACTCTCGACGTGATACATGCATCCCCATGATTGAAAGATCAAGAGGGGTCCCGAAGGATCCTTACATCCATGGTCCATAATGCTTCATGACTCTGACCTTCGGGGGTTTTGGCGTTACAAAACCCAAGTCCTTCCGAAGCGGTCAACGCCAGGCTGAGAACATCGTAGATATGACATTTGGGATAGTCTGCAGGTGTCCTCATATCTATGACCCAGATTAACTTCGTCACCCCGGGACTTCGGAGGATCTGTTTCCATTACGACGAATACCAAAGTTTGCCAAACTAGTGAATACTAAAGGAGTCAAGGAGTTAACACCTACGCTCCTCCTCCAAATCCAATGGTCATGAAAAACCTTAGATTTTCCCGAACGGATATTGTTTTCTCATCTCTCCAAAAGAGAGGATCTTCCCTTCGAGACTTGAATCTTGCTATCCTTCCTAAGCTTCGTCAACTCTGAATATTTAGGCACTTTGCACTATTTCTCCTGCACTTAGAGCTTAGAAGAATCTTTCGTGCACCCTTGCGCTCATTCATCAACTCTAGAACTTAAGAGGTTCTCGGTCTCTGCCCACCTCATAGAGACTCTGTGCATACATGCACTACCTCTCCTAAGCTTAACATAATCCTTCCTCTAGGAGACTCAGAACAACTGGGAGTGTCAACATGCATACGTGAAACTGTGCCCAAGGTCGACAAACTCACAAATCCTTTGTTTTAACTGGAGCCTCTACGGGGATTGAGAATTTACATATACAAACCATATATTTCCTTACTTTTCCAAATACACAATCAAGCAAAGATAAAGGGATACAATCTAATCATCAAGAAAACATACACATCCCTGCAACATTCATAGGATATTCAACTTTAATCTACAATTATAGTTTAATTACACAGGATATGGGAATACTTATCGATTACAACTTGCTACCAACTAAATGACTGTGGGTGTTCACCTTTCCACCTAACCATAGGCTCAGAGGCTTTCATTCTTAGTGCTCTGGCTACCCCCATGCCAAACCATGATATCACCAGGGAATTTATGCCAAATCTCAACGATCCTCTCTCTTTCACATCTTTTGTGAGGTTTATCAGATGCTTCCTCAGCATCAAGATCACGACCTTCTTCTCAGGTCCCGTTCTCTACATACTCTCAGATATTTCTCCCTCTGCCATGACCTCGACGGGGTTTATCATATGCTTCCTCGGCATCAATCTCACGATCTTTTGTTCATTCTCAGCTGGAGATCTTCTTGCCTTCTCCACTCTTCTCTTTATTATTTTATGTGCCTTGCATGCACATCCCTCCCATCTTGTTCCTTTTGTCAGAAGGAAAACTTCGGTCAATCTAGGTCTATAGGACCCTGTGGTACTTCGGGATAACCTTCTGCAACTAGACCATGCTTCCATTCATGGGGGTGGTTGATGGTTCAAACACCAGTCCTTTCTTCATTAATTGATTTATCTCCTTGGGATTCAGAGGAGGTTTATTATCCTCACCAAAGGGAAATTTGGTTTCATTCGACATAATGAACCCTCTCTTATAGTTTAATCATTCTTTACTCTAGTGATATACTGGCTAGTACTTTCAAGGTTTCACCCCTAGAGTCAGTTATTGGAAATTCAAGCAATAATACATTTACATTGTTCCCATGCCACAACATGGTAATCCTAATTAATGATTAATTACAAGTTGGGGGAAACAGGGGTGTTACAATCCCCTCCCCCTTAAAAAGGAAAACTATCCTCAATGTTCTTTCTCAGTAACACCTGTCATGTCTTTCTCATTCAGTCACTTCAAGAGTTTTGACCTTCTTTCTTGGTCAGGTCCTTTTTCAGACTCTTAACCTTCGTCACTTTCCTTCAATAATTCTTGGACAATAATCACATTAATCATAGTCTTATGTGAAAAAAATTTAGTCTTGTATACAATTCTAGGAAAATTTCACAATTTAGCACAATACTCATCTGCGCAGTTTGTGGATTTGTATCCACATGCTGTCTTGTTATCTAGGCTCACTATTTTTCCTGGACATACCCATTGTGTGCATGATCCCAATAAATAGTTTACAAGAACTATAAGAGTGTCATGTTTCTTGCAGTCACTCACCCTCCAGGCCCAAGCTCGAGCATCCCCTTCTCGATTATACAGTTCCTCAGGTGATCCATCTTGCCTTGCCAAGGTTTTCTCGCACAAGAATAATTCCATAGACTTCATCAATAATTATAGTCGAGGCGTCCCTCCGGCTTGTGTTACCTCAACACAACATATTCCAGGTGATCATGACTTACCATGGGGTTCATATGGCTCAACAACAACCATTTTTCATGCTTTTCATCTTGATAGATTTCATTTTTCCTTTCTAGACAAATCTTTTCTTCTCACCTGTATCACAGGTATTTAGAAGTTCATGAGACATCATCATAAATTCTAAATTTCATAATTTTATTGCAAATCTGTCACCCATATATTTTCCAATTCCCTCATTTATTTTCAAATCTGTTCGACCAAATCCACTAATTATGGGACTTTCCTTCCCATAGCAGTTTGTCTTAGCTATAAATTTTGGTCTTCCTTATGGGCTTACAACACTGCCATATCCAAGACCCTTTGCTTCCTACAATTCCAACATTCCTTACCCAAACAAGTTGTTACTTTTCATGCACATTATATGTTCATTGCACACTTGCAGTGGTTCACAAACAGTTTCAGGACTATGCACACTAACAATCAAATCACTTTTATCTATTTGAGGATATAAAGAAAAAGGAAATTTCATTCCTTACACATGCATCATTTCAGTATATCAACCTTTCCAAATGCAATTCAACATTATTTGAATTTAATCAATGTGCTAATGTACATGGGCACATTCACACATAATGCGTCCTTGCATTGATTTCAGATTATCACTTTTCAGACCAGGCACTCTTTCCAAGGTGTGTTGGACTTTAACCAACTCATTACCATATGGATCCTCTATCCATAATTATTATTTTAGCAAAACCATATTTTCTGCTCTGAATTGATCACAACCTTAAATCTTCATTCATGAAACTCAAGGTTTCAGATGAATGCCTTTAAGAATTCCTTGATTCATCAATACATTCATGACATATCATTTCATGAATTCTTCCAAGGATTACAAACAGTCTTAACTACCAGAGGTTCACACCTCCATCATTGAGGTTCTCCTTCCTGAATCATACCCTACGTGGGTATCCAAGGCATACAACTTCCTTTCAAAAGTTCATGCATAACATTAAGACAATAAAGATTTCATAAGGGGTTCTTACCAAATCCCTTCATATCTTGTCAACAATATTTCAACCGCAACCTTCTCATTGTCATCCTCTACTTGATGTTTCACATCATTGGCAATTGTCTTCCTCAACATCTCCAATTCCTTTCTATACATAGCATGCACCATCATAGTCACAATTACATTAGTTGTAATATTAAACAAAATGCAAGTATTATAACATTCAAATCCATAAAACATATTCAAAATGTCCTAACATATGTTTATGCACTTCATCACATTATCCTTAAATGTTTCCATAAGTGCAACACACATAGATCTCGATTGTTTCTACAACAATACAACCATCATCACTATGGTGTCAAAACCTTTTACTTTCATCAACGTATCATCTTTCTCATCCCAGAGAAAACATAATACTCAATAAGAAAAGAATTGAGGGCTCTCACCTTCTTCCAATTCTTTCTACACTTCCTGGGGCTTTTCAGCCCAGTTTAGTTATCTCTAAGGCCTCATTGCCTTTTCTTAATCATGGATTCAACCAAGCCTATTTAGTCAAACATACTCATTTATTCATTTAATCATACTCAGGGGGGTTTATTTTCCTTTTACCAGTTGTACTGGTTTCCACAACTTCTCTTTTAATCCTACGAATCTATTAAACAATTCATGGTTCTTAGGGTGAGAAAAGTGTTCCTCCTCTTCTTCCAATTCTTTATGCAATCTACTTCTTATTGTGGTCTTTCTTCTCTTTTCTTGAGCAGCCTTGGTTAGGGTCATCCTAAATCTTAGGATACATCAACATACTTTAATAGCAAATCCGTTTGTCCATAATGAATCATGAACCTATGCGCCCTGCACGTTACCATTTGGTTTTCAGAATGATC
>JZKD02S1730371.1:49243-61987 GCA_000966675.3 Picea glauca
GGTAGCACTATATAAAGAGGTTCAAGCAATGTAATGAGATATGAAGATAATTGTTGTATTTGGAGAGGTAACTCAATAGGAGGATGCCCCCTCAAAGAGGCAAGTGAACATGAGAAGATCACTTCCACAATAGGATCCATTGTATGGTGTTGCCCTACCTCAAGGGTTTGATAGTAATAAAGGAGATTTTGCATATTGTTCTTTCATATCTGTTGTGGTGATTTTGTATTTAGTCTTTGGTTCTTAATAGTTGTTGGGTTCCACCCAATACTTTAGAATTAATCGCTTAGATTGGATCATACAGTTAGCCATTTATTTTAATGTGCGGTTGTTTCTCTCAGCAACACCATTTTGCTGTGGTGTATATGGAACAATGTGTTGCATTTGGATTACCTGTGTAGTGTAGTAACTTGCAAAATTATTGTTCACATATTCTCCTCCATTATTTGTTATTAACCTTTGAATTTGATGTCCAAATTGCTTTTCTACAAGGGCCTTGTAGGAAAGAAACTTGTCAAAAAATTCACTCGTAAGTTTTAAGTAGTAAATCCAAATACGTCTAGAAAACTCATCAATGAAAGCTAAGAAAAAATTACACCTAAAAAAAGGAGAAGAAAGTGGATCACACAAGTCATTGTGAACAAGTTGCAGAGGAATCGAGGCATGCCAAGAGACACGTTTGTCAAAACTACCCCAATGACATTTTTCGAGAACACAACCAACAAAAACACCATCTCTGCATGAAACAAGAGGAAGACCAATCACCATATGTTGATTACATAGTGGATGCAATGAGTGATAGTTTAGATCACCAAACCGCTCATGCCAAAGTTTTCTCAAGTCATCACTACGAGCAAAAAAAATTGATGGAAAAGATGATGACCCAAAGTTTTCAAACTTGTACAACCTGGTAATATCATCAACAATTCCATTTGCAATAACATGCCAAGGATCTTTTAGATCCTTAATTACAACTTTGTGAGGTGAAAACTCTACGGTTTTACCTTCACCTCAATGAGTTAATAGATATACTGATAGAAGGTTACATGAAAGACTTGGAACACATAATACGTCATTGAAATGACCATTATTTATATGAATTGTTCTAGATCATACAACACTAAGAAATCTGTCTTCACCAACAAATATTTTCTCGGTGTTACATTCATTTAGAGTAGAAAATATGGCTTTCTCCTTATCCATATGATAAGATGATCCTGAATCAATAGTCCACTCATTAGAAGAAGAAGTAGAAGTTGTATTGAAGGAGAAACCAGAAGCATAAAGTGCATGTCTATGAGAAGAATAAGAAGAAGTAGAATCAATATTGATGTTTTTCTTCTTCATCATTGCTTCTAAAGCTACCATCTTCTTGAAACATTTGGACTCATCATGACCATCTTTCCCACAAAAGTTACAATGTCTGACAATCTTCTTATTTTTAGATTTTGATGCTTTGTCACCATTAGGAGTTGAAGCTGTCTGAGTGGGTTTGGGACCCTTGTTTTGCTTGTTATTGTGGCGATGATGTTTCTTCTTGGGATTCTTTTGTTTATCTTTCTGCTGGAAACTAAGGCTTTGTTGGAGGTACCTAAAATGTTGATCACTCCAAGTTGTACAAGCTTATCTTTCTCTCTAATCAAATCATCACAAAATGAATAAAGAGTGAGTTTTTGATAAGATTTCCCTAGAGTCTCTCTCATGGCATAAAAGGTAGATACAAACACAAAATATGCACTACCTAGATTATAAAGAATAATATAGATGCAATGCTCTTCCCCCAAATTTAAGTTACACTCTTCACATAAAATTCTAAGTGTTTTAAACTTAGATAGATAGTCTTCAATGAAAGAAAAATCATTTGGAATAAAAGTCAATATCTTATTTTCTAACTGACATGCTTGAATAATATTGTGTTTACCAAACACATATTCAAGATTTTTCCAAGATTCATCGAGTTCATCAATTTCTTGAAGGTGAAACCTTAAATTGGGAGAGATGGAAATTCTGATTAGTCCACGTGCTTTGTCATTCCTATTATCCCATTTGACTTTATTTTCATCATCAGTGGGTTATTTTTCCTTTCCCAAGGTAATCCGGTACAAGCCTTTACTTCTTAATAAATCCTCCATATGGGATTTCCATTGGAAGTAGTTGGTGATGGTAAGAAAAGTATCACTCGAAGAAGCCATATTAAATATGTAGATAATATGAATTTAAAAAATGAAACTAATGATCTGGATGGAAAGATCTGGAAAAATTAGGTGGTTTTAAAAAAACATCACTGAAAACAGACTTTGGATGTGAAATTTATGCCCTTTTGAAAAAAATCATAAATGGTAACCAAAGAGCCACATGGAAAATAAAATTTGGTCCACGTGGTGATACCCCTCCAAATAACCTCACTTTTACAAATAAGTTTCTTTATGAGGTGACCCACTTTTACAAAAAGAAGTGGGGATCACTTTTACAATGAAGTTATTTTATAAAAAAAAGTTGCATGCAAAACAAATAACTTTAAAATAAAATAATAAATCTACTTATAGTAATTTACTTTTTATACTTGAAGTGAAATACAATTTACAATGGATGCATGAATTTTTTCAAAAAAATTAACCAAAAAGAGACTTGAACTCAAGAACTCTTACTTAATAAGACAACTTTTAACCAAGTGAGCTAGAAAAACTTATTGTATTGTTTAGAAGGAGGATTGCGTTGTTGTTGTTGTTGTTGTTGAAGATGACCTTGGAGAGCATGCTAAAAAGAAATATGTTCAAACAAGAAATAAATTTTGCTTCTCGATGACAACAAGGGTTATATCTCGGTTATCTTACCCAGAAAATGTGTTAAAATATTCAATGTGCTCATTTTTCCATAGAAAATATCTCAATATTGTCACCCAACCATAGGCACGCAACCATCCACGAGCACCATAACCTTGATAGATAGAATACTTTCGGAAGAAGTACCAGACCCAACAGATAACCAAGAGATAATGTATCTCTCTCTCTCTCTCCAAGAATATCACACCAAACAGAGATTCCACAAACTACAAACCAAGACAAAATACCCAGTTGCAGTAGCTGCAACTACACTCCTCCAAACTTGTGCACCAATTGAATTTTGTGAGTTTTGAATGACCAAATGAGCTCAAGCGCCCTCTATTTATAGTGTTATTTTTCACCTGTGCAGGTCGACTTCTTCGTTTAGAGGCTAATACTTAAAAATTAATTATTTTAGTGAGACGAAATGTCTTTTAGGGTTTCTACACATCTGTTTAGGGTTTCTCTAGCTTCTAGAACATTCTAATATAGTTAGATATTACACATGGAGTTTAATATCTCCCGCAACTACCGTAACATCAACACTCCCTCCTAGATAGGGAGGTATTTAACGGTAATGGTCTTGAGCACAAACAAACCATTTTGTTCATAGCATCATCATAGCCACATAGGTTATCTCATGATCACGCTCCCCTTTGGACCAAGATCCCTTCTTTGGTCTAAAGACAGAAATAAAAAAAATGGTTTCTACTTTCCTTATATATCTAGTTCATTAACCTATAGATAGAAGGAGGAAGACACACCTGTTTCCCAAATTGTTTCCTCGTTTCTCCGTCCTTTTTCCTCATTGTTCCAATTCCTTCAGTGATCAAAGATACCTACAAGATAAGGGAAAACATTTATACTTCTACTAGATTTTTTTAGGTAAAAACCAGATCTATCTATAACCAAATTTACTTAAGCATAAACACTATCATGAACACAATAGAGAAAAGAATAGGACAAGTTAATATTAATTTGGAAAACAAGTTACAAGTACTTACAAGCCATGTTTGATGTTACAATACCTTCTTCAAGTTCTCCTCATCTAGCCCCTTGCATGAAAGACTTGAGATAAAAATGCTAATGATTCAATGGATTCTTTGTCCCTGTAACAACCGTAGTTAAATAGTTGCATAAGGTTTATCAAGTATAGTTAATTAAACAATTAACTGTCCTAATGTGTATTAGTTAAATAATGATTATTTATTTAATAATATTAATCAATTAATCAATTAATTATTAATTGTTTAATATATGTTGATTAATTAACACATTTAAGGTTTGGGTAAAGAATTAAAGGCTTAATAATTTTAATTTATTTATTAGAAAACTTAAACGTATGAAGGATAAGGCATTAAATGAATGGATAGGGTATTGAATGGAGGGATAAGGTATTAAATGGAGGGATAAGGTGGGTGGCATTAAATTCAGGAGGAGGTGATGAATGGGGGGAGGATATGAGGGGGCAAAGTCATTCGGGAGAGGGAATTTGGGAAATTGGGGGAAGAAAGAAACATTTGGGAGATTAGGGGTTGTATGTGTTTCCTGGTTTGATATTTTCTGGTTTGGAAGTTTGGCTGGACTGTTACAGGGGTGCACCAGGTTGTTGGGAGTTTTGGGCACGGGGGCCAGGAATCCTCACGGAGTCTTGGAGCTAGGGAGCTGGACATGCTCTGTTCCTAGCTGGCAGGGAGGAAAGATTCAGTTTTGGGCAGAGTTTTGGGCAGAGCAGCAGAGAGGACAACTAGAGATTAGGGAATTAGCATCAGACATAGGTATGTATTTTAGTGATTATGTTGTGTTACATGATGGTTATGTGATTTACTTTCATGCTATGGATAAATTAATTTATGCTGAATAAGTTATGGTTAAATGCTGAAGATTAAATTGTACAGAAAAACATTTATCTACTCTCTATTCTTTTAAACTATTTTTTATAAGGCTCTATGGGGACAAAGACCTTACACATGGTATCATAGCCCTGGTTTAAAAACTTGGACCAGGGCCTACCCACCTACCCAATTTAGGAATGGAATTGTTCCCACCTAGAAATTTAAACAACCCTAAATAATCTGTATAGGGTAAATATATATATATTGAAAGCAGCCCAGGGCCCTGAAACCCTTAATTAGATATAAACCTGGGCCAATCTCCAGCTCCAGCCCCACCTAACCTACAAGCCAAGCACACAATTATTTTGGTTATATATAAATAGATCTATATACATATAAACAATAAGCAAATTGAAAATGAAACGATATAATGATATAAAAGTGGAAAATGTTAATTCAATTTTAACAGTTGCTAAAATGGTAGAGTCACAACATATCTTGGAAAGACAGCTTGAGCTGATTGAGACCCATCAACAATAGGTAGAAAAGAATTTACAAAGCATGGAAGAAGAGTCTGAGAGGATATACAAGGAGGAGCGGCCATCCATTATTGAAGATGAAGCTGGATCAGTTAGAGATTTAATGTATGAATAGGTAGAATATATTGAAAGCGAAATGGAGCAGATAGGAGAACAAATTAAGCAGATAATAGAGACCTTACACAAAAAAGCCACACACTCTACCAATTTACAGTAAAAAATAAATATATAAGTATTTATAGTATTAATATATATATATATATATATATATAACCAGTCCTCGAACCACACATCAGTCCTGAATTAGTCCTTGAACCACGCATCCACAATCGTACAAGACAGATGTCAACAATGACATGTCAAGATATAATTCAAAGATAGCATGCCAAGAATCACACAAAAGCCACACGCTCTACCAAGCCACGAGGAGGAGGGGACCATGTCCCATGCACTACGCGTAATGAAAAAAAATATATAAGTATTAACAATACAAAAGAAATATATATATATACATATATATATAAACAAAAAAACTCTATTTTCAAATGCTTCATATGTTTCTATCAAAACCTATTCGACCGACTCCAACCGAGGAGGAGGTTGCAAGTGATAGGGAGAATGTTTTGACTAAGATCAATGAAGCGATGGAAAAAGGGGAGTCAATATATGGACGTTTTCCACAGTCAGTTTTGGATCTGGTTTCTGAAAGAATTTGCTCGCTCTGTACATGCCGAGAGTGCAGAGGGGATTCAATCCACGTTCTCTATGCTGGCGTGTTTCTAATTTACTAGTACAGTACCTACGCCACTTATTGACAAAAGTACAGAGGTTATTGCTTTGCGGAAGGAATGTACCAATTCATTTCATTTGTATTCCAAGACAAAGCCAACTCCCTCAACAGAATTTGTAAAACGAGCAAAGGGATTGCCTCAAGAAGGGATGCATCTGATTTTTAAAAATGAAATTGGGACTAACGAGGTAGATGCTTTAGATTTTTTTGAGTGCTTAAAATAATTCAGGCCAAAGAAAATAGTTCTGGAGACTGAAGGGGAAGCAGCAAAAGAAAAACATCTTCTTGGTATTGAGTTTACCTACAATGTCCATTACCCAAGTATCAAGCAAACAACCACAACAAACAATCCAGCACCCAAGCGAGCATCCACAACAAACAATCTAGCACCCAAGCAAACAACCACAACAAACAATCCAACATCCAAGCAAACAACCACAACAAACAATCCAACACCCTGTGAACATCCACAACAAACAATCCGCAGACCATGCACCAAGCCACGGGGAGGAGGCACAGGAACCAATCTCGCGACCAAGCACCAAGCACATATACCAAGTCCCAAATCCATATTTCATGACCAACTATTCAATACACAACACCAAGCCAGTGCACAAGATCCAAACCAAGCCACCAAGGAGACTCCATTATCTGCTCAACTGTTCAATACGCAATACAAAGTCCAGTGCACAGGTTAGCGCACCTACAAACAACACAAGTCAAGATTCAATGCCGCGCTGAGTGCCAAAATCAACAACACTATACCTATTTCATGTACAGAGACTATGCGCCAAGCCATGAAAGAGGAGCTCGTGAGGGCATAGTTGCATCCCACAGGCCTTTGCCAAGCCACAAGAGAGGAGCCTCCAACCATTACTGTAACCCTGGCCGCACTTGCAGAGTGAGAGAGGCGACAAAAGAGCGGAGTGTTATGAGAACGAGTGTAGGGTTAGGTTTAGGTATGGAAGGCACTGGAGGAAGCAGGGCGGGCACGTGGACTTCATGCATGCCCTCACCTAATTAATAATTTTTTTTATTTTTATTTTAGTTTTTTTTTTTATATATATATATTTTTATTTAATTATTCTTTTAAAGTATTTTAGATTAGAAAATTAAAAGAAAGATGGATAAATTAAAGTATTATTAGATTTAAAATTTTAATTGTTTAAATTAGTTTAAAAAAAAAAATCTTGTGTTTAATTATGTAAATAAAACATATTTAAGTTTAAACACATTTAAATTTGTGTTTTAAATTAATTATAAGTTAATTAAAATTTATGAGGTGGCTAAGTTTAAACATATTTTAATTTGTGTTTTAAATCAATTATAAGTTAATATGAATAATCAAAAGTGGTTAATCAAAGGGAATAATTTAAATTAAATTAATGATTAATTGGGTACTTAATAAATAAATTAATAATAATAATAATAATAATAATTTACGGGATTAAATGAATGAGTTGATTAAGACGATTGGAACTTAGGTTAAAGGTTTAGTTTAGATTTTTTTTTAAGTTCTTAATAATTAATCAATTTTAGGTTGAAAATCACCTTAATGGGTTTTAAAATGCAACATATAAGGACTTAGACCAAGATAAGCAAGAGGGGGGGGGCTTCATGCACACTAGGCAGGAAAGTTAGAGAAATTGGCGAGTATGGTGCAAAGATAGCATAGCTACTAGGTGAGAGAGTCAGTAGTTTTATGAGGCAGTGACACCAAGCTTAGACACTTAAACCTAACCTAGCCACTTCCCCTAAAGAGAGTAACATCTATTTATAGACAAGTAAAAAGAAAAACTTACGCCTAACCCTGTTTTCTAGTTTAAGTTGCGCAAATATGAAATGTCCTTGCACTCACCCTGAAAACCTTGGTTGATGCAGGTTAAATCATACAGGATGGTTAGGACTCGAGGAAATCGAGGCAGAGGGGCATCGTCGCAGGGACTTCCAGCGCCGCCACCACCATCGCTTGAACTAGCTTTCATACTGTGCTCTTTAGAGGCCATAAATGAGACTTTAAAGGGGCGTCAACCAACAGTGATCGAAGTGGAGCCCCCACCATCTGGAATGGGTAATCCAGAAGCATCAAGGGATTTAGGGGGAGGACCTCCACCCGAAGAAATCACTAGAGAACTGCAGAAGATCAAACTTCTAGAGTTTGCAGGGGGTCGTGCCAGTGAACATGCCAAGGCATGGTTGGAAGGCATGACAATGTGTTTTTCCCTAAGAGACTATGCGTCCACTTCAA
Source organism: Picea glauca (assembly GCA_000966675.3). Taxonomy (NCBI): domain Eukaryota; kingdom Viridiplantae; phylum Streptophyta; class Pinopsida; order Pinales; family Pinaceae; genus Picea; species Picea glauca. The sequence goes on from JZKD02S1730371.1 coordinate 57,478, forward strand.
AGGTGAAGATAGCAATTTTGGAGTTAAGAGACAGTGCCTTGAACTGGTGGGGCAATCTGAAAAGGCAACTGCATCTTACCCCGGACACCGTATCTTGGGAACTTTTCGAGGAGAGGTTCCGAAGAAAATATCTGCCAGCTTACTATGAGGAACAATAGGTAGGAGCGTTTCATGCCTTAGTACAGGGAAACATAACCGTAGAGGAATATGAGATTAGGTTTATGGAATTGGTCAAATATGTTTCATATATGGATAATGACCAACGACAGGAAAAACAATTTGTCTATGGGTTAAACCCTAAGATAAGGGCTATGGTGCGGATGTGGAAACCRTCTTTGGTAGTAGAAGCTATGGAAAATGTGCGTTATGMAGAGGAACACATGAACTTAACCGRAGGTATGAAACTGACCTTTACACATCATCCTGGATTCATGGGGAAGGCCCCTAGGACATTTCCCARGGGAGGGRGCTCAAGGCCACCTCCATATGGTAATAGAGTTGCACCGAGGATAGTAGCCAYARGGATTTCAATGGCAGCGAGTGCATCATCTCGTTCATCACCAATGACATAGGCAGGTCCATGGCCATCTCAGGGAGMAGCTAGTAGGGGCAGGAGTTCCAGGGGAAGGAACTCATTTCAGAGACAGTCACARAACAATGCACAKGTTCAATCYCGTGTTACCTGTTGGGGGTGCGGAGGATCCCATTACTAGCGTGACTGCCCAGAGTTACAATAAGGATTTGTGCATAGATAAGGAAAGGCCCYGATGGGAAGAGCAAGTAGTAGCCACCATATTTACGCAGCGGTTAATAATCRCCAAGACAAACATCAATCCACGGTGGTGGAGTCATCARGTACGCTAAATCATATCAATGTTAAGATTTTATTTGATTCTGGTGCGACAGATAGTTTCATTTCACCATCTGCATTAGAAAAGAGTGGGTTGGAAACCTACGAGCAYGATGAMTTTAAACAAGTCGAGATGGCTTCGGGGGAAAAACAAGCAGTAGGACCTAGCGTCGATAATTGTATAGTAGACCTAGGAGTGTGTACTACCAAGATGAAGGTATACRTCACTGATCTCGGGGAGTATGAACTAATCATTGGAATGGATTGGTTAGAAGCTCATCGAGCTTTGGTAGATTGTTTCACAAAAAGGGTGCTCTGTGTAGAYGACGAAGGAAGGCCAGTGGAGATMCAGGGTGTACGGAGAAGGGTGTATCTACGCTTTATCTCAAATATGAAGGTTAAACGGTGCATGAGGCAAGGGTGTYGACTTTATGTCRTTGAAGAAGTGAATGAAAGGAAGGGACCCTYYTTGGATCAGTACCCRGYATTGTCAGAATTTAAGGATGTTTTTCCGAACGAGTTACTAGGGTTACCTCTTGAGAGGGAGCTTGATTTTTATATTGAGCTAAAACCTGGTGCAGAACCAATTTCCAAGACTCCATATCGGACGACAGAGCCAAAACTTTGTGAGTTGCAAATGCAGTTGAAAGAGTTACTGGACTTAGGGATAATAAGGCCCAATGTCTCACCCTGGGGTGCACCAGTAATTTTCGTAAAGAAGGATGGTTCCTTACGATTGTGTATAGATTACAGGGACTTGAACTGTGCTACAGTGAAAAATAGGTACCCAATGCCGTGAATAGATGACCTCTTCGATCAGATGAAAGGAGCAACGGTATTCTCAAAGATTGATTTGCGATTAGGGTATCACCAGTTAAGGATTAAGGAAAGAGATATTCCTAAAACTGCCTTTCGAACCCGGTTTGGACATTAGGAGTTCGTCGTAGTACCTTTCGGATTGACCAATGTGCCAACAATATTCATGAGCCTCATGAACGACGTATTCTGGAAGTACTTAGACCGTTTTGTACAAGTCTTTCTAGATGACATCCTCATCTATTCCAAGAATGAAAGAGAACATGAGGAACACTTGCAAGTGGTGTTGTCCTGACTTAGAGAGAACAAATTGTATGGGAAGTTGTCGAAGTGTTCCTTCTTCCAGAAAGAGATCCACTATTTAGGTCATATCATTTCTGGTGAAGGAATCTCTATGGAACCAGAAAAGGTAAAGGCCATTATGGAGTGGCCAGTGATGAAAAATGCCCATGAGGTGAGAAGCTTCATGGGGCTAGCAGGTTATTATCGGAGATTTGTGGAAGGATTCTCTAAAGTAGCGAAACCCATCACCACTTTGCAGCACAAGGGGGTCATGTATGAATGGACAAAAGAATGTGATAGTGCATTCATTGAGCTTAAGAGGTTAGTAACTAGTGTGCCAATTCTACGAGTGACGGATATGGAAAAGGACTTCACAGTCTGCACGAATGCCTCGAAGCAAGGGTTGGGGGCTATGCTAATGCAGGATGGAGGAGTGATAGCTTATGCATCAAGGAAGTTGAAGAAACATGAAGAGATATACGTGACTCATGATTTAGAGTTGGCAGGTGTAATGCTATCTCTAAACCTTTGGAGGCACTATCTTGTGGGGTGAAACTTTGAGCTCAAAACGGACCATCAAAGTTTAAAACATCTCTTCACTCAAAGGGATCTGAATGCCAGGCAAAGGCGATGGAGTGAGTTTATGAGTGAGTAATATTTTGGTATTTCATACATCAAGGGAAAGGAAAATGTGGTCGTAGATGCCTTGAGTAGGAGACCACGTGTCTTCTTCCTGGTACCCTTAAAAGTCAATCTAAGGGAACGTGTGTTGACGCAACTCCAAGGAGACAGTTGGTATTTAAAGGTTACTTCAAACCTCCAGAGTGGGAGGCTATTAGATCCAAGGTATGAAGGATATAGTCTAGAAGCAGATGGACTATTGAGATATCAAGGAAGGATGTACATTCCTGACAACGGGGCTATTCGAAGCATCATACTGAAGGAATCCCATAGATCACTTTATTGTGCACATCCGGGTGTGAAGAAGATGTACGCAGACATGAGGAAGCTCTTCTTCTGGGTAGGCATGAAGCGCAATGTAGTCCATTTCGTCACCAAGTGCCTAGAGTGTCAACAAGTGAAAGCCGACCAACATCACCCGACAGGCCTCCTACAACCACATGATATTCCTATGTCCAAGTAGGAAGTCATCTCTATGGATTTTGTTGTGGGGTTGCCACTCACATCTCATAGACACAATGCCATTCTCGTGATAGTTGATAAGTTAACCAAGAATGCTCATTTTATTCCGGTTAGAGACACTTACGATGCCACTGATGTGGCACATGTGTTTGTAAGTGAGGTTATCCATTTGCATGGGATACCTAAGAAGATCATTTCAGATAGGGATTCCAGATTCACTTCTAGGTTTTGGACAAGTTTGCAGTCAACGTTGGGGACCCAGTTGAACTTAAGCATAGCTTATCATCTTGAAACAGATGGGAAAAATAAGAGAGTAAATCAAGTCATGGAAGACATGCTTAGGATGTATTTCATGGATAATCAAACCCATTGGGAGAAGTACCTACCTTTGGTAGAGTTTTCCTATAATAGCAGTTTTCATAGATCCATCAGAATGCCACCCTATGAAGCTCTGTATGGAAGGCCATGCAGAATGTCGTTGATTTGGGATAGATTAGAAGACCGAGTAACAGTTGGGTCAGAATTGATTCAAGAGATGGAGGAATAGGTGATTCAGATTAGGCAGAGACTAAAGGAAGCATAGGATAGGCAGAAAATTTATGCGGATGCACACAAGCCTGACCGAAGTTATAAAGTGGGAGACCAGGTTTTCATTCATAGAAGGCCTAATAAGAGTACCATTCGGTTCAAGAAGGGGACAAATTTGTCACCTCGATTTATAGGACCATTCATAATCCAAGAGAAAATTGGACCCATTGCCTATCGTCTCGTACTGCTACCCCACTTGCATAAAACTCATAATGTTTTTCATGTATCTGTTCTATGTCATTATGTTTCCGATGAATCATATAAGCTAAATTGGAAGGAATTGCAGGTATCGGATGTGGGAAATCTCATGGTAGAACTGTTATGCATATTGGACCGTAGAGTCTGACAGCTCAGGAACCGTCTGGTAGACCAAGTTAAGGTCTAGTGGGACAAGTATAGTCTAGGATCTGCTACTTGGGAAGACGTCGAGACACTATGATGAGATTGTCCCTCACTTTTTTGACCACCTTGAGAATATGTTTCTCGAAGGTTGGGTGTATGTAACACCACCTTTTGACTTAGACAACCAGGATTACCTGAGGCCTACACACCTTTATTTTCTATTCACAGTAAAACTATTAAATGATACACTTGAACTTTTAAGACGTATGAACCTTTATGAATGTTTAAATGTTATTGATGATGATGGATATGATGTGATATACTATGTGAATGAAAATTCTATGAATGTCTATTTTTTAATGATTATGATGGACATGATGTGACATATTGTGTGAATGAGAATCCTATGAAGGTTTAAATGCTATTAGAATGATGTTGGATATGATGCAATCTATTTTGTAAATGATAATTTTATGAATAGGTGTTGTC
>JZKD02S1730371.1:65925-76621 GCA_000966675.3 Picea glauca
TGCTTCAGTGCAACATTGTCTTTAGAGACAACCACTACTCTCAGATCCACTATTCTTCTCTATGGTTAAATGCCTATCCTAACATGGTATCATAGCTGATGGTTTTGTGATATATCAGATTCACAGATAAAGGAAATGAGATTGTGACAGTGGTGAATCAACGATCTAGTTTTTCCCAATCAGTGATGGGTTTTTCAAAACTGGAGACTCATTGCCAATATTTTTTTGTGAGAATTTTATTTCCAATCATGGGTTATTGAGGCATGGAAACCCTTCCTTTATTTTCTATTCTTTCTGGGTTATTCCCTAATTCTATTGAATGTCTAGAAGTTGTACGCTTGGGTGAGTCAATTGAATTGCATAGTGTATACATCAATCAATCCACTTGTGGATTTGGTGGCTCATTTTGTCAAATCGGGTGGCTCATTGAACGAATCAAGCGACTAATATTTAAAATGTTTTACTGGAGTTATATTCTCCACTCAATTACTCGACAGACTTAAATTTAGGTCAATTTGGATTAATTGTGCTTGGCTGACTGAAATTGTGACTTTTTCGACCTATGGAAAATGAGTTTGCATTCTTTTCTACTTGAAGACTGATGTATCAAACCCTCATTGATTTCTTGCGGGTTTTTTTTTACTTACCCATCAAAAAAATGAAGGGCGAACTAAGCTCTTTTTTCTCATGCCAAAACCTTTTATTTTTATCTCGACTTGAATGCATGACTAGATATGATGTGACTAAACCAACATTATATCTTGAGTCGACTGCACAAGGGTTCAATAGTGTAATGATCCAAATTCCTAAAATACCATATAATAACAAAAGTACACACCAAGTATAGAATGTGAGCATGGAGCACAACTCCAATATAGATAAGTTACTCAATAATGACTTAAATAATAGGGGAACCCCCTCCAAATAATCAAATACCATTCATACTTCACAATTTACATGTCCAATAATGAATACATGATCTTTTATATATAGTTGTTCACACTTGCACATGAGGCCCCTTTACTACTAGGCCGACCCTATTACATATAGTTTACACATTACATGTACATTTAGGCCCATATATTCCCCCCCTTGGGGTCATATCATATACATTTAGCCATATATATGACCCCCCTTCGGTCATAACATAATACCCTCCTTAAAAATTATTTGTCCTCAAAGATTTGCAATTAAAGGCTTCACATGTGATGAAACCTAGTAATACAATTTTCTTATGTTCCTGCTTTCTTCATTCCATTGTTGATGATCTAACCATGAAAAACCATTTCTTTTCGGTCTTAATCCTTGGTGTCTAGTTGTTGCATAATTTTATTTCCTTTGATTCCATGTATTTTTGTTGTAGATTCTCCAATTTGTAGTGGTTGTTGGTCTCTGATAATAGCTTGTTGAAGATTGGTTTGGTGATGCCTTGTTCCATGAATATTGAAAAGTATTCCATATTATTCCTTCATAATGTTGATATCTTCCTTCTTTTATTCCTTTAAATGTTTCCTGGTAATGAGGGTGTCGATATGGTTTCACATTTGGCAGTCTTACTTCACTCTGCACATGCATTTCAACTATCTTCTTTTTAGAGACAATGGCATCCTCAATTATATTTTCTTGGTATTTTATTACTCTAGCCTTGGATATAATATCATCATATTTGGCATGTACATCCTCTAGATCGAGTTCAACTTCTTTAAGTATCTTCTAGTGACCTTCTTGAATCTTGTCTTCTTTCTCTTTTTCAAAGCTGCAATGTCACCCCATTTATCAAATTTTGACGTCCTTCTTCAATTCTGGATTGCATTTTTTATTTTACCTCATCAATATTTAGGGATTCTTCAGCCTTATTTCAAATTTCCTTTTCAAGTATTTTGGTAGAGTCTCCATCCAAGATCCTTTATTTTTCTTGATTTTGACAATGCTTCTTTTCTTATTTCAATCTCTTGACCTCATCCAATAGTTTTTTATTATGGTTTCATAGTCTACATATCTCTTCATATTTATTTTTAAAATCTTCCCTTGAGTCATCCTTTTCCCACTATGATTTACTATTCTTTTATTTTCGTCAGCTGTTAACCTCCTTAATGAGTGATTCATTAAGTCATTACATCTTGGAAAACTCATCGTTTTTCTTTGTAATACATTTTCTTAGCTCTTCATTCTCCTTTTGAAATTTGGAGACATTTTCTTTTGATTCATTTAATTCCACTTGAATTTTATGCATCTCCTCCACTTTGTTTTTATCATTCATCCATTTATTTGAGAATAATTCTTCAAATACTTCCCATGTGGTGCTTATTTTAGTACCTTCGTCAAAGTTATACCACCACTTACCAACTTCACCATAGAAACAAATACCTACCCCAAAAGGAGTCTTTCAATGTTTCTTAATCATTCTCAACCATTACCTAGGATTGATTTCATCATTGTCTTCATCTCCACTAAATTTAGGTATTGTCATTGACTGTTAATTGAGGTCTAACCCAAATCCTTAACTTACAACCTCAGTATATTAAGGATACTTATCTCAAACAATTATAATCCTTGTTCCACTATGTTTGTCTATGTTTTATCTTTCTAATGGATTTTGAATCATCTCAATCGGACATTCCAATCAAAAGTTATTATAGTTTGAAGTGAACATACCTTTGAAACCCTGATTTGGAGTTTGTCCTCCTAGCCAACCTTCCTTATGATGTATCTCTGAAATTTAGGTCCTTTTGATTTTGAAATTGTGACTTGTAGTACTCTGAAATGTCTACTTTCCAATGTGCTAGTGAAAAAACCCCCCTATAACTATACCAAGGTTGTAAGTATAGACAGAGAAAATGACTCCCTAAAAGTCAATCTAATTTATTCACTACCCCAAACATTTGAAAATAGATGAATAGAAAGCAGTGAAAGAGTAAGTCAGAAATCATACCTTTTATCCAACGTTTAGTGTTGATCTTCTTAAGCTCTATAGCTCCCAATACTGCAAGTCTCCTCCCAAAGATGACCTGCATCCACAATTAGGAAAACAAGGCTACAAGCATGCTACTTTTATTCATCAATTAAGGTTAGATATAAATTGTTATGTATAAATCAAAGAAAAGACATAAAAGCCATCATTTGGGACAGGGAAAAGAGATTCTTGTATTCAATAAACAAATATTGAAGCTTACAACCTTTGTAGGCCGATGATCCATGAAATTGGTCGGTTTCCTCTTGACAATGCTCCAAGTGAAACTTCCAAAAGACTCTTATCACAATCTACTAATCACCTCAAGGGAAGGGAATGGATTGTATGGGAGAAAAGGGCTAGAGAGGGAATTCTGAGGCAATAACTCACAAAAAGCTACAAATACTTGTGCAAGGAAGGAAAGAGAATTTGGGAAGAGTTTCACCATTCTAATGCTTGATTGTGTAATGATACCCCAATACCTCCTTTTATATGAAAAAAGGATAGTTATTCAGTTGGGGGAGGGGCTATGGAAGATGAATTGGTTGGGAAACCTCCAATAGCCTGTAAATTTCACTGAATTCCTTACAAATTTTTAATTTTTTCAACTTTTGGAGGTATATGCGGGTTGTTTAGTGTGAAACAAGAATATGCATGTGGGATATATAGCATGAAACAAGCATATGTATGCAAGAGATAGTGCAACAAGGCATGTAAATGCTCTAAAAAATGGTTTTTTAAATAGATTTCCTCAGCAGTGAATTGGAAAATTATGCAAGTACGATGGCCAATGCCATGTATGAATAGGTAGGGAATTTTATGGATATAAAAGATGCCCCCTAATGAATGAGGTCATAAGAGAAACTGATGGGTGAAATACATTACAATATATTCACCAATGAGAATGCACAAAATCGAGTGAGCCTCGGACCAAAGTTCGGAAGGTATCATCTGTAAAACAACAATTGTCTCTCTGAGGTGGGAATACCCATGATCAGAATGAACTAAATCATGGATGCCAATCAAATACACTGCAGATCCATGTCCTATAACTATATAAAGTGTATCCGCAAGCAATAAACAACAGATATACATCTCAAAATTAGTCGAAGATAAACAAGTACAATATGCATCTTCAAGAAGCTAATGATGCATGTGGCTGGAGATGAAAAATTCATAGCTCGAGAAACAACTTCAAGATATTCAAAACTCATGTAGGAGTAAAATGGGAATGTAAGACTCACTACTTTGAGGTATTTGACAATCCATCAGGAAAATACTAGAGGATCTCAATGATTAGGAAGATAACTTCGTCGATTTTGAATCTAGACTTGACTGGACTCTCGAGATGGCCGACTCATGAAATCCAAGAGATAAACTATCAAAAGTCGGACTCAGGTTGGGTAAAAATTCCCTTGGACAAAATCACGAAAGATGACCAGACTCAGGCAGCATGACATTGACATAAGTTTGTGATGTAGGAGGTTCAACAAACTCTCCATATGTTTGGAAGAGTAACCAAATAGATGAGGACACACATCTATGTAGCAAGAACAAATTCCTAAGGTCATAATAGATCCCAATGCTTGAGGAACAAATTGAAGGATGTGCTTTGTCCAAGGGTGACTATATTTTCTTCTGAAAAAATAATGGATATTTCTCGTCCCCTCTTTTTGTAATATTTGATTTTTTTTGTCTTTTTCAATTTTTAAACGAGTTTGAAAAAGAATAAAGAATGCTACGTTACAAGGGAGGAACGAGTGTCGCGAGAAAAAGAACTAGTTCCAAGAACATGTAACATACTAGTGCTCAGGGAAAGGAGACATATGCAGGATAAGGACACTCAGGGAAAATTCCTCCATGGGTCAAGGGGTCAGACCACATAGGCAAAATTTGCTGCAAGGCTTGCATATAAGGAATGCTTCAAAGGTTCAGTTGAGAGCAACATGGACTCGACATTAGGCCAAATATGCAAAGATGATACCACAATGAGACTAAGCATGACAAAATAAGACCCCTTTGTAAAATTTTTACGATCCCAAAGAAGGTAAGATCATTAGTTTTTTCACGTTTAGAGATTCTAAAAAAATGCAAAAACAAGACTCTAGGGAGTAACTTTTTTGTAGTTATTCCAGTTGGCTTGAAAAAGGGTTAAACTTTCACTGAAAAGAAGTATTTTCGAAACCATTTTAACGAGTGTGACAAAGACAAAATCACTCTACAATATTTTCAATTTTAAGGAGTCTGAAAAGAGCTTAACTATGGACTCACAACCTTTTTTTGAGTTTATTCTCCTTAGCCTGAAAAGGTATAAAAGTAATTGAGGAGAACTCTCCCAATGAGACGAATCTCCCGAGGTGTACCTTTTTACGCTATAATCTACTAGCTGGAAAAAGGGTTAAACTCATGCAAGTAGATGTTTATCAGTACCAATTTAACGAGTGTGAATGAATAAGGTAACTCGATGATATTTTCAATTTTAGGGAGTCTGAAAAGAGCTTAACCATGGGCTCTGGGGGGTCCCTTTTTCGTAAATAATCTCCAAGGCCCAAAAAAGGTGATAAACTTAAACCAAGGAGAATGTTCCTTTTTCAAAAATTTATTTCCTTAGGCCCGAAAAAGGGTTAAACTTACACCTGAGAATACTCTTCTACCGAACCAAATTTACTAGAGCATACCTTTATTCGTAAAATTATCCATTCAGGCCAAAAAAGGGGTAAACTATCGCCGAACATATGTGCCTTCAAATTTGAATTTGACGAGCGCAAAGGGAAACAAGATTGCTCGACAATATTTTCATTTTTAGAGAGTCTGAAAAGGAGTTAAAGAAGACTCCAGGGGGCTACTTTTCTCAAGTAATCCAAACAAGATAAAAAATAATAAATCCAGTCTCGTTGGATGTTGCTTTCGAATTTTAAAGTGAGCTTGAAAGAAAACAAAGCATTCTCATTAGGGAGTCCTAAGGGTAAGGCCAATAATGATGGTTAGAAAAAATAATGAGGCTTTGATATGTAATCATGAAGGGACTAATCGAAGACTCCCAAGCCTATAGTCAAAACTAACAACACAGACACCAAAATGCAGCAAAGGATCTACCTAGGGCATCCATGTAGAGGTAGGCTCTACCACCTAATTACGACACTTCTAAAGCATCAAAGAATATTTCATGTCGCACTTCGGTGGGGTCAAACCTATGGAAAAGAGAAAAAAKACTTTGAGATGCAAAAAAGTGGGAATGAAATCCTAACTYATATGCAAAAGTTGGAAAAAACAACTTTTACCAAAGGATGTCGAAAATGTAACCAATCCCAAAAAKAATTACCAAAACAAAAGGAGAAAAGTAYTGAAAYGACCAATAGATAACTCAGAAGTGAATTCGAGTAGCCACCAAGCCAGGAAAAAATGACAAAGGGGACCAAAAATGGGCAAAAAGGGGAAAAATAGTCTATAAATAGAAGTGGACATCTCATTTTCACCATTGCAAATTGGAAATTACCAAAAAGGTAAAAAAAACCCTTCGTCAAAAGAGTGGATTTCAGGAGCTACAATGGATGAAACAACCTTCTACTTGGACCAAGTARGTACAAACCACTTCTTCTTGCATTTCAATTCCTTTCTTTTAAGTTAATTTTATGTTTGGGATGGGAACACCCTTGTAAAAGGGCYGTGCCTGCGTGTATGTAGGTTTTCCAAGGCCAACCCACGTATGTACTCAGGAAGAAGAATAAACAACTTGAGTACATACACAACTGTGTAGTAAACAACCCGTGTACACCTCCCTTTGTATTAAAAAAAAATTAAAAGGAAAGTATTAACTCTTCTCCATATTTTCATGTGACAAGATGCATTTTCAGTGGAGGGAGAGAGAGAATGAGGATCTTGATATCTTGGTCAAGGAGGACCCTATGGCCATTACCGCACTGAAACAATGTGGTTTATGGAAACTCTTCCAGTGTTTGTTTATGAGGGCACAAACGAGGCTACTCAACGCTCTCATGGAGTATTGACATCTCGATGTAGAATATTTTATGCTAGGGGGTCAGTCACTAACCATGACTACAAAGGACATTTACTTACTGAATGGCCTCTCGAGAAGATGGAAACCAGTCAACTTGAGGACATTTCCTCTAGGGTCGTTCAACATTGAGGATTATATCCATGTGTATTGTGAGGTTGGTACTGAGAAAGTGGGTTCTCAAGTGACGATTCATAATATCACCAGCCTCTCTCTATGAGTGATCCTACTTCTAATCAGGAAGATTACTGGATCCACGACACTCCATCAGGCCTCACGCACACATATGCATTGTGAAATTCAGTGTTTGGAGGCACAATTTTTGACTGGAGTACCACCATGCTTGTATGCATGAAGAGACAACTCATAGAGTGTCTTAGGCATACCAACAAGAAATTTGGTTTTGGTACCATTTTATCCTCCTTCTTCTTCAAGAGGGTGCCCATTTTTAGTCCCAAAGATATAGTATGGGGGCATGTAGCCTCCTTCCTAGTAGTGAGCAAGTGGGAAACTTTACATCTTATAAAGGGTGGAGGGAGGAATATAAAGGCCTTCGATGACAAGTTTTTTTACTGGTGGGCATGTCAGATCCCGATTATCGAGGATTACCCCTATGCAGGGATCAGATTCCTCAGATATCCATACATGTTTGTTCCTCCTAACGAAGAGCATGGAGAGATAGGTAACATATATATTTTTGAAGTTTATTAAATTTTTAATTTTCATATATATCCTTTTTATGTATGTGTAGAGTACTAACTCGTGAATATGTTATGTACAGATGTGGGGCATGTTCGACCGACATAATTTTCTAGAACTTGACGTCGTCCTCAACTAGAGGCAGGACCAACAACAATAGGAGGACCAAAAGTTGTGGGAGGACCCCCAGCCAGAGAGGTTGATAGAGTCTTACTACAATTGGAGCAGAACCTCACCACTCTCACTCGTGTCGTTCCTATGGCTGAGATCGAGGATCTCCCCTCGTCTATGCAACCACATGTAGTAGGGGTGCCTCAGACTTGGGTCTAGTTGTTCTGACGTCTTGCAAACTCTATATTTAATTACAATAGGGCCAATATGCCTCGACCTTAGATAGCATTGGGCCATTTATGTGTCGAGGTAACTTTTGTACTATTTATATTTTTTGAGGGCGTAATCCCAACAATGTAGACCGATGATGTTTGAGGCTTTAATGCCAACTTTTGTAATCATAACACTATTTCTGGACACACACACACACACACACATATATACATCTTCTTTATTTATGGAAATTTGTTTTACAAATGTATTTACATGTGTATGTGTGTGATTTTATTTTTATATGTGAGCAACATGCCAATCTAAAACTTGATTAGCTAAAGTATATGTTAAATGATTAAATCTACTAGGAAGATGGATATACATAATGTAATTAAAATATCATTCTAATAGATGTACCCTAAGGAATCGTTGGTGATGAGTGAGATCATAAACGTGGTAAACCCCATTTAACCCGGACACAAACAACTGAGCATCCAAGTAAACCTGGAGGCGATAAATGCCATGGGACAAAGCATCACGTAAGAATTCTATCACTACGTTGTACTAAAAAACATTATTAGTTGTGTTGCCTAGACAGATACCTCCAGAAGATAAAAGATGACCTCCAGGTGTGAAAATCACTCAAGATGTGGAAGAAAGACTCTGAGTGTGTCAGCTAGTGCCATCCGCGAACCCAAAGTAAACCTCTGATTCACTTGACATCTTCCACAATGAAAAATAAGACATAAATAACTACATGTTTACAAGACAAAAAATACAAAAAATGTATAAGAGGCTATACATATATACAAGAATCCACCTAGGTGACCAACCTAAGAGTAGTACTTCTTACGTTAGAGCCCATTTCTAGGCTCCACCAAATCATTTCCTTCAAAATCAACCAGACTGAGTTGGTTACTAATTACTGGTTCTACTCTATTATCTGAGTTATTGACCTAGGGTTCATGTCTTTCGGGTCTCCAACAAAAACCTCTAACACTATCATCCCTCCTGGTAAACCAGAAGGCAACACAACATGAAAAATGTTCCGTAGAGTCTCACCTGAGATAGCTTTAATGGGTGGTTGTAAGACTCATGTGTTTATAGCCTAGGATTGAGCACAAGATATGGGATCTATATTCTATACCATTTATTATAACTTGTGATTGCAACCTACTGTTATTCACAACTTATTCCCTCAATATTGCAACAACATTTAAGCAAGCAATGTAAAAACTCATTCATTCATTAAGCATAAAAAATAACTACTGAAAAGATGGTAAATATATGCATGCATTCATCCCATTACACAGATGTTACCGTGGTTCACCTCCTCTTGGGATACGTCCACAAATATTTGGCTCTTGGCTCTTTTATTATGGTATTTTTTCATATCCGACGCTACACGCTTACAATTCTCCTTAGATGGGTAAGATCTATATGAGGCGAACTAGATCCCACCAGGCTCCTTATCTTGTGATCTAATTGTCAATTCTTCCTTCTTTCCTCTCCTCTAGTTCAACAACTTACAAAATAGTACATAACAACATTTTAATTTGCATGGACTCGTGCATATCTATGATGTAACAATGCAAAACCAAACTAACAAGAAGGAACCCCCTATGATACCTACATATCTATACTTATATATTTCGGGCTCTTAAGCCGTTTACAATATATTACCAAAAAACTAACCCTTTCGACATTAGGTCTTCCTCCCATGCGCGCGTGCTATGTTTTTCTTCCAGCTGTCGCTTTCCTTGTGCAGGCCTTCTTGCATGCGCGCGTGCTATGTTTTTCTCCAACTGTTACTTCAGTTTCTGCATGCTTTATTTCCCCATGTTCGTCCTTCTTTCCACTTCGGCCTGCTACCAACATGCCCCCAACACTGACATGTGGCTCATCCTAAGACACCTAATCCTTTTGAGCTTCCTCGATCTCCTTTGTGATCCTATGGAAATTTTCCTTCAACTCTATTTTTTGTGTTAGTGCCTGCACGATCTTATCCTTGATTGTGTCCACTACTTAGACTGCCACTTCATCGCTCAACAATCCTGCACATTCTGCATGGGTATATGTTATCTATGTCTTATCTTCCTCTGCTTGTGCTAGTACTTCTGCTACCTGCTCCTGTAATGGCTCAATTTGAGCCCTAGCTCCTATTTCTCAGTTTACACAGAGATTAGGTTTTTTTGCAATTTCTTAATCTCTTACGTCCCTTTGACATGTTATGGGATTGGTATGGTATTTTTCTTCTTCTTGAGCTCTTGGATCACTGCATTGATCCTTTCCTCTTCCTTGTCCCACTATTGGACCTATGGATCTTCCTCCAACCTTATCCAAAGCTGTGATACTTTATCGAACAAGTTAGCTACTGTGCTAACCTACTGCTCTATCTCCTGCAGCTGCGTTGTTGCTTCCTGCTTCCTTTTCTCCTTCACTGCCGGTGGAGTGGTGGGTATGAGCAATTCTCATAGATTCTCGATCTCCTTCTGATATTCTCGATGGCCTGCACAATCTGATCAATCTTTTCTGCTACTGGAAGTTTGTTCCCTTGTGTGGTGTTTTAAAAAATTCCTGCTACTCTTCGTTCCATTTCGTTCTTTCTTTCTTTTTCCTCCCAAGTTTCGAACTTGGCCTGCTCACAAACGTTTTCCAGCACCTCCCATTTCATTCTTTCTTGTTGTAATTCGACTAAGTTTATGTGT
>JZKD02S1730382.1:9047-23096 GCA_000966675.3 Picea glauca
AAATCATAGGTGGTAGTTGGCAATTGGTATCCGAGTCCAATTAATCTCCTCATTGATATTCACTTTGACAAAAACTAAACACTAAATTGGAAACTTGGAAACTATGATCAACAATTTGGTATTGTTGGTTCCTTTTAAAAAAAGAGTCATTTGAAATATCTTATTAACCTTTTTCCAATAGCAACCATTCACATTTAGTTAGAATAGAAAAATATTCTTTCGAAAAGGTGGCAACCAAAATATCCACTGGGCATGCAAGATGATAAATTGAGGAAAACATTATAAAAGGTGGATGTAATATTATTTCTCAAACACTCATAACATGGGTACCTCCATGACACCCTTGCATCAAATTGAAATTTGCGAGTGCTTCGATAGGGAATCCAATGACGCATCGATGTCGTCCCTCCATTTGGGTATTAAAATAGCCCCCAGTATGAGTGTTAAATCTCTAGTTATCAAAGGGTATTTCCATCCCATAATCAAAAAGTTCATAAGGCCACTTGAATCAAGGGAATAAAAAAATTGAAGGGATATTAGAGATTGATCCATCTTTACATGATATTTTCTAATATTTTAATATTTTTGATCAATTTATTTTATTTCATGTTTTGATTTGGATTAAATTATTTTATTATTTTTCATTTATTTTGATGTTTTCATAATGGAAAATCAATTTGTAGGGTCATTTTAATGGTACATTTTAGTTTGGAAAATTGGGGTTTGAAACATTTCAATGTCATTTTGAAGCATTAAACGATATTGTTTTGGAGAAAAAAATCCCTAGAAATATCTAGGATCCTATGACACTATTCTACACATTGAGACCTTTTCAACTGTGCAAAAATCACGTCAATCAGAGCTCATATGAAAAAGTTATGTCTCCCACAAGTTGAGCTACTAGTTTGACCACCATGGTATGAGTGGATGTCATGTCAACCCTCATTACTCACTCATATGGAGCTAGCCACATATAGACTTTCAAGAAAATTCTAGAAGGTCCAAAACCTTATCATAATTTAGGGTTAAGGAAGTCAAAACCCTACCCCTAGATGGCTATTGGGCAATGTTAAATACTGGGATGCTAGGTGGAGAAGGGGTTCCATTCTTTAACATTGTATTTGTTCCATAGTCGAGCAGAGCACCTAGGAGTGATATTTTGAGAGCATAACAGAGGAGTAGAGATTATGTAGCATCCATACATGTCATAGTGTCAAAGACAACTCCATAAGGAGTGTCCCTTTCTTTGTACTTGCATTTAAAGAAAAGAGAGCAGAGTGGCCTCACCTTCTAGCTGGGTTTTCTCCCATATTGGGTTTTCCAAGTTATACCATGTGCTTATTTGTGGATGGTGTTTGAGTATTTATTGATATTCTCTATCTTTTGCATTTAATCTATTTCATACATTTAAGTGAAAAACCAATAATTAAAGAATCTGATATCTAAAGGAAATTAACCTTCACAATAAAGATTTTGATATTTATTAGATCTATTGTGACGAACTATTGAGTGAAATATCCATAGTAGTTTACATATCATGTTCAAAGAATAAAGAATGTGGTTGCAGATGCCCTTGCTATTAACACAACTTTGTATGAGGACTTTTAAAAATACGGTGCCATCACATCCACTCCAAACCAATACTGTTAATTTTCAGCCTCATTCATCTTATTCAACATGAGAAAATCCAGACCAATGAAGAAATAAGGCCATATCCAACCCAATGCCCATTGAAAAGGACTATGTAAGAGCATGGCTATCAAACTCAATTGTAATATTGTTGTGACCTTTAAGAGTGGAATATTAACCATCATGATCACACAATGTCAATTAAAGGAAAAATTTATGATAAAATCATGGGTCCAACATCACATAAGAAGAATAGGACATAAAGGATCTAAAACATAAAGCATCCCATTTGCAATGACATCAAGGCCATGTAACAACATTTCACTATACAAATATTTATATGGTTCTAACATAACACATTTATGGCAACAATTATGTCCCAATAAAAAAATAAGGCCATATCCAACCCAACGCCCATTGAAAAGGACTATGTAAGAGCATGGCTATCAAACTCAATTGTAATATAGTTGTGACCTTTAAGAGTGGAATGTTAACCATCATGATAACACAATGTCAATTAAAGAAAAAATTTATGATGAAATCATGGGTCCAACACCACATAAGAAGAATAGGCCATAAAGGATCTAAAACATAAAGCATCCCATCTACAATGACATCAAGGCCATGTAACAACATTTCACTATATAAATATTTTTATGGTTTTACCATAACACATTTATGGCAACAATTATGTCCCAATTAACCACCAATGTGTTTAAAGTAACTTATGTGGCATGCATGTCATTGATGCCATGGAAGATAATGAAATGGTTTGACACGT
This sequence comes from Picea glauca, assembly GCA_000966675.3. Lineage (NCBI taxonomy): Eukaryota > Viridiplantae > Streptophyta > Pinopsida > Pinales > Pinaceae > Picea > Picea glauca. The sequence goes on from JZKD02S1730382.1 coordinate 11,458, forward strand.
TTGATGTTATTTGGTGGCATCTGTTTTTTCCTTCTACATTTAATATACTAGGTAATATCTAGTGCAATATTGTGTCAATTCCATCATATCAACCAAGCACCAATACAAATTACATTGTGAAAGGATGACCATTGGTAGGGGTGCTAGGAAGTATATCAATCTTCAAAATTTCAAGGCCCTCACTCACAATGACCTCAACTTGCATCTTATATCTTTCAAACCCTCATTCACAATGACTTCAACTTGCATCTCATATTTCTTTAAATGAATTGTGTTCTCTATGTTCTAGCGCAATCATAATTACATCTCAAACCCAACTTGATAGAATTGTGTTGCAAGGAGTTAGCATTTGTGGCATATCATTAATATGGAAAATAATGAGCTTGCTCAACCTATATAATGTGTAGCACCAAAACAATTCCACTGGATTTATTATGCTAAGCAATATTCAATGTGAATCACCCTTGATTCCAACATTTCATTAGAATATAATGAAGGCCCTGTGGTATTAATTTATACAACATGAACACAAAACCTTTGGGAAGAGATAATTAAAGAAAAATTCAAATGGAAATCCTATAATAGCAATAAAGTATTCTCCAACTTGAATTTCCTACAAAATTGTTGAGTTCTCAATAAGCCTTAAGTGTACAAAACTCAGTACCCTCTTTTTCCTAAATTTTGAATGGTAATGCACTAAAGTTTCATTATTCTTCATTTTGTATTTTTTATTTCATATCCTAGCAAGGGGAGGAAGTTTTGTTGCATCTCTCTTATAATTTTTTTCATTAAGTAATCATGTTTCTCTTTCTTAGTTGATTTCTTGGTTAACCCAATCACTGTAATCAACCCCTTCTCAAGTTTTGGGTTAAGTTTTATTTTGATTATCCTCGATCTCATGATCACTCCTTTCTTTCTCTAGATCCTCTTATTTGATTTTACTCAATTTTCCAACTAGGGTCGATCAAATGATCAAGCCATATTTTCTTGATTGGGTCATTTTCTTTAATTGGATATGATCCATCAATTGGACCAGTCTTTTGAATTAGGTTATTTCACAGTTCTATATTTTCTTTCAAATTGAGTCCTAATCTTTTGATAAAGCCCAATCGTTTGATTGAGCATCTTTCCCCTTGTCATGAACTCTAAGGTTTCCCCGAATTGACCAGTCAAACACGATTTCACAATTGGGTTGATCTATTAATCAAGCCATCATAAATATGGGTACCACTTGCATTTTTCTTTTAATGGTCTAATTGAACCCAATCGAATGATCAATTGTTTAAGGATTTAATTATTTCAAAATATCACCAATCTTTTGATTGGAAATGATTGATTAATCAAATTGATTTATTGTTTTCTCACCTTTCATTTTTGTCCTTAATCTTCTCATACTAGAGCCCAATTTCATAATCGAACATATTGAATGATTAAACTAATTTGAAATAAAACCTTTCAAAATATGCATCTAATCATTTCATTAAGTCTAATAATATGATCAACCCTCTTTGTTGGTTCAATATCTGAATTGAGCCTAATTTCATGATCGAGCTTGATTTCATTATCGAATCCCTTTTTACTTCACATTCAAAAGTACTTTTTCCTTGATTTCGTGATCATGCTACTTTCGAAAAAATCCCAAAATGGAACCATTACCCTTTCGAAAAAGCACATGAGCATGCTCCTTTATGAGCTTTCATTAACTTTTAATGTTGATGGTGCCCTTTGCATGAGATGCTATCATAATATGAAATATTTTGAAATCTCTTGGTTCTCTTGGCATTTATGCTTTTAAATTAATACTCTAATTTGAATGTTGGTCTTTGTAACATGAAATTTGCATTCGAGTGCTTATCAGCAGGTCATCGAGATACTCTTATAATGTTCATTGACTATTCTTATAATGCTCATTGGATCACTAATCTTATACTACAACATTTGGTATTCTTGGAAGTTGATATCATGACGTTAGTATTATTTGGAAGTTCTTATCATGTGGAATGGTATATTTTGATTTAATTTCAAATTGAAAAATGATACATGCATTTTCAAATGATGAAAGAATGAAAGTACTTGTGTATCAATTTTAGTAATGTTGTTTTTAATTGAGCATTTGCTGCAACTTTTTATGATATTTCAATTATAACAATTATCATCTCAATTGTATTTATTGTATTTCTATAACTATTAGATGTTGATGATCCTAGGCCTATAAAGAAGAAATATCAATGAGCCTTTCAATTTTATTTTGAATAAAGGATTAACTAAACTTTGAAAGGATTGTTATGTCCATCCCTTTTCAACCAAGATGTGAATTCATCTAGTATTTGACAATTGCTATCTGACTCAAAGATAAAGTTATTACTTGTTCACAATATATAATCCTTTGTTGTTTTGAGACAACTCACTTTTGAACAAGTAATCGATTTTGAAAGAAGTTATGAGACCATTCAAGATTTGAAGCAAATGTTTCTTAAATAGGAAGAGCCCTATATTAGCTTATATAACCAATCTAATCTTAACTCAAAATGGTATGATAGTTCAATTTTTTCCTCAAGGTTATTTCAATATTTTTACTAATGGGTTCTAATGTGTTATGTTGTTTCAAATGGGTTAAATGCAAACTTATATACATGGCCCTTGATACACAAGGAAATAAAAAGAAACAAGTGAAAAAGAAATGGGGCAAGGAGAAAAATCCAACCATGGAAGCAATGTGGAAAGATTTTAAAAGCCTAATATATACAAATACTTCACATCAAATTGGGATTGACAGTTCTCACTAATACAAAGAATTGTTCTTGCTAATCAAATATAGGATAGAACTGCCCAGTACCTATGATCCAACTGAAAGACAACAATATGAAATTTATGGAGTGAAGAATTTATGAAGATATTGTATTCATAATGTTGTTTCTAGGCTATGGGCAGTTCCATGCACATAGATGATACGATGGATTATCGAACATGTCGTTATTGATAAAAATCATATATATTATGAAAAAGGAAAATGTGTAGCACCCATCTTACTCACTGATATGGAGGCATACTATAAATTCACAAAGGTTGAAAAGTTTATTTTACCAATGAATGGGTGTGAGAATTCACTCGCATGCATAAATTCTATGATATCCTAGCCAATTGGTATGAGGAAGGAAAAAAATTGAAAGCTAGAGATATCAAAATGTATCATGCTACCAATTTCAAAACCATGTACACATATGTTGCTCAATTGGTCATTAGATTGTACATAGAAAAATCATTTGCAAAACCAAAGGTATCTTGGATACATTTGATTCATTCAATTGCAGACAAAGGGATTATTTTCAACTAAGCAACCATTCTATCCAATTCACTAGGAGAATCCATAAAAAGGGCTAAGCCTAGCTCATCCACAATGCCTCCATAATTTTGCATGTCTTCCTACCTCCTGGATGTAGTATGTGCTTCTAATTTAGTCATATGGATGGGTTGGACTTGGACCCATGGTCAACCTCTTGTTCATGTGTATTGAAAATTCCTTTGGAAACATAAGTATATGCATAATTGTGCTCACATCTGTGATCAATTTTGTTCACTATTATATGAGCTTATATTTTGTAATCCATGTCAAACATTGTCTAAGGAGGCCACAAAGTGTTGAAAAAATGATGTTTGTACATTGATGAGAGATCTACATATATTAGGGTTTAGGGAGTGATTAGGCCTCCTTATATCTTTCCAACCCATGTGCCTAATAGGTTGGTAGTGAAAGAGATTGCATAACAAACTACTTTATATGGTTTCAACACCTATCTCTCTAAGTATCAAAAGAAGCTCTATCCACCATATCCTCTTTTCATTGATTTGTATGGGGTAACTAATTCTATAGGGAAACAATGAAACGTGAGAAAATGGAAATCTACCACTTCCCTTTAGAAAGATATAAAATACACAATCCACCAAAAATTGTGGAAAAGCACAAATCTGACGTGAACATTGCTTTCACATATACTCACAAAAAGAATTAATTAGAGAAACCAAATATATGATCTACAATTAATGATGGGGTGAAAACTAAGTTACAATTATTAGCAAAAGAAAAAGAAAGGAAGAAGAGGGATCATGTAGATAAGGTTGTTGTAGAATTTCATGCATTACTTCCGAAGAGAAAAGAATAGAAATTGAAAAGAGAAAAAAATGAGACAAAGACAAAAGTAGAAGCAAAGGATAGCATAGAGGCAGAAGCAAAGGATAAACATATGACGAGGTGAAGGCTACAAAAGATGTTGGTATATTTTCTTAAACCATGGTAAATAAATTCTACACTCTAAAAGAATTCCTACAAGAAACTAAAAAATAGAAAACTTAAAGCCACTCAACATTGTTGTTCTAATAATGATAAAATCTACAAACACATATTGTAGAAAATATATAACAAAAACTGACAAGTCTATCCTAATTCAAGTCATGGTTATTAAGCAGCAAAATGGAATTTGAGCGTACTTTCTAAATCACAGTTAAAAGCGAAATAGAAACTTAGTATATGGTTGTTACTTTCTCATTAATTCTAAACTGAAATCTGTTACAAGAAAAATATAGCAAGCTAAGTCACTACTTCCTTTAAAGACTAAGAAGAAGAGTAGGTACAATGAATTTGGACACATGCACAACAACACCTCAATTGGAGGTGACCCGATGCATGTAAGCATGCATCCTCCTAGAGATCTAGGCCCTTATTTGCATGAACTCACCTAACTAATCTTAGACTTAAGATACAATTAGAAAACTACTTAATAAATTGAAACTAACACATGCAATTACATGTGTCATATTTTACTTAACTTTGGAACAACATACAGTCTCCTGTAATGAAATATAAAGATACTTACTTAGAAACAACATACAATCTCCTAGAATGAAATATAATGATAATCTTATCCTAACGTATAAATAGTTGGCACATGCATGTTCCTTCAATGATGGAAGCTTATATATAGTGATATGTCATCTAGCCTTATTTAATGTTGCATCCTCATCTACAAACTGTCATACAACACATAATTCAATGTTGTATAGATTTGTTTTGTGTATGATATTGCCATTAAACAAAAAAGTGCCCAAATCACTCACATATGTGTACAGTGTTGTAGAAAACTATCCAAGGTACACTCTTATAGAGGAAAGTGTTCTCCACCTATCCGAATCTCTCCCTGAACATCTCAAACTTCTCCTTTTCTAGGGGCTTCGTCAAGATACCTGTAATCCACTGATCTATTTGAATATACCCTAAATAAATTGCTCTCTTCCAGTCCATGTCCCTGAAAAAATGGTATCTAATGTGAATGTTCCCAAAGTGGTCATGAAATATTGGATTCTTAGAGTGTTTGATATAGACCACAGTAGGCTCCAACATCTCACTTATCATTTATGTAATAAACTTATGAGTTAAAATGGATTCACATTTAACAATGTTCATTTCCATGTACTTGACCTCCACTAAACTCAATGCTACTGAAGTTTGCTTCTTGTTGATCTAAGAAATCACTCCTAAGCCCAAACTAAAGAAACATCAGGAAGTACTCTTCTTGTCACTTGTATCTCTTGCCCAATCAAAATCAACAAATCCATAAAACACAAACTCACCTTCTCCTTCATATCTCAAACTATAATTTGCTATGCCCTTCAAATATCAATGCAGATGTTTTGCAACTATCTAGTGAATTTTCCTTGGCTCAACCATGAACTGACTCAAGTTGTTCACTGTATAAAATATATTAGATTTGGTGTTAACTAAATACATCAAGAATCTAGTCAACTATCTATACGTTGAAGGATCTACCAAATATGAATATAAGTCACCATGCAACTTCAAATTCAACATCATAGGAGTGTTAATGGATTCACAATCCATCATGTGGAACCTTTTCAAGATCTCAACTTAGTATTTTCCTTATCCAAGGAAATTTCCCCTATACCCTCCCACATATCTAGACCAAATAGTGCATTGTTACAATGCCATTCATGTCAAAATCGTGTGCACATGCAACATTGCACCCTATAATGAGCATCTCTAAACTCCTTGTAAGTATCCAATCACCTACATATATGACCAAAACAAGCACATCATATACATCAAATAAATAATAAAATTTGGGATTTGTAGTAGCTTTGGTGAGGCCCAAATTTAACATGTATTCCTCAATCTTGGAGTACCAAGCATGGGTTGCCTGGTTAAGCCCATAAAGGGAATTTTTCAATATACACCCATAGGTCTCATTCCCACGCACCCCAAACCATCTAAGTTGATTTATGTGAACATCTTCCTCAATCGGGTCATTAAGGAAGGTAGTCTTAACATCCATCTCATATAACTTCAAACCAAAAATAGATTCTAAAGAGATAATGGTCCCAATAGAAGTATATCGTCCAACTAGAGCAATGCTCCCCTCTAGTCAACTCCCTCTCTCTGGGAGAATCCTCTAGCTACAAATTGAACCTTTTACTTCTCGATTCTACCATCAATGGCATGCTTCACCATGCACATCCACCTAGAATAAACTACTAATTTCATTTCTGGTCATGGTACCATATCCCACACATCATTTTTCACGATGAAGTTGTACTCCTCCAGCAATATCCTACCATACCTACTCATTTATTACCTCCTCATAACTAGAAATATCTATATCAATGATGGAATACATCACTGCAACATAACTAGGGAATTTCTTAGGAGGATGGCTTACTTGAAAGGTAGTCATTGGAGCATCAACTTATTATGTTGCCTCTTGCAACATCTATGTAAGCCACCTCGACCTCTTAGCTATACTAAGTGGTAACTTGATCTCTGTACCTACATTGGAACTTTTCTAACTTGAATCTAAACTCCTCAAAACCCATGGATCGACACTTGGGGAAACAAGTGTTGTCTCCTCAACCAATACTGGGGCTCTTTGACCTAGAAGACCATGCATCCTCATCTATCTTCACATCCTGAATTAATATTATCTTCCTTTGAGAAGGAACATAGATCTTATAATCCATATAGGACTCACCTTAGCCAACTAGAATACCCTTCAAGTTGGAGGGTTCAATCTTTGTCCTCTTATCCTCTAGAACATGAATGTGAACCAAAATCCGAAACACCCTAAAATGAAAAACATTTGGTTTCTCCCATATGAAGGCTTCTTCTAGAGTATTTTCCTTCAACACCATGTGTCAGAGGACATCTATTCAATATGTAGACTATAATACAACATGCATCTACCCAAAGGAACATGGGAAAATCTAAGTCATGAACCATAGACTTAGTAGACTCTACCATGGACCCGTTCTTTCTCTCAATGACCCTACTCTATTACAGGTTGTATGATACTGTCAACTCCCTCTTGATCCTATATTTTCTACAAAAGGAATCAAATTCATTACAGGTATACTTCCCTCCATTATCCGATCTCAATGAATTGATCTTCCTACATATGTAGTTCTCAACAAGTTTGAACTCTTGGAACCTGTTAAAGACCTCATCCTTGGTCTTCATAAAATATATCCAGGTATTTCTAAAGGAATAATCATTGAAAGTAACATAATAAATATGATATATCAATGATGTTGATGACATGAGTGCATATACATTTGAATGAATCAAATCAAGAATCCCTCTTGATCTATGCTCACTTCTTGGGAANTAGGCCTCCTTATATCTTTCCAACCCATGTGCCTAATAGGTTGGTAGTGAAAGAGATTGCATACCAAACTACTTTATATGGTTTCAACACCTATCTCTCTAAGTATCAAAAGAAGCTCTATCCACCATATCCTCTTTTCATTGATTTGTATGGGATAACTAATTCTATAGGGGAAACAATGAAACGTGAGAAAATGGAAATCTACCACTTCCCTTTAGAAAGATATAAAATACACAATCCACCAAAAATCGTGGAAAAGCACAAGTCTGGCGTGAACATTGCTTTCACATATACTCACAAAAAGAATTAATTAGAGAAGCCAAATATATGAGCTACAATTAATGATGGGGTGAAAACTAAGTTACAATTATTAGCAAAAGAAAAAGAAAGGAAGAAGAGGGATCATGTAGATAAGGTTGTTGTAGAATTTCATGCATTACTTCCGAAGAGAAAAGAATAGAAATTGAAAAGAGAAAAAAATGAGACAAAGACAAAAGTAGAAGCAAAGGATAGCATAGAGGCAGAAGCAAAGGATAAACATATGACGAGGTGAAGGCTACAAAAGATGTTGGTATATTTTCTTAAACCATGGTAAATAAATTCTACACTCTAAAAGAATTCCTACAAGAAACTAAAAAATAGAAAACTTAAAGCCACTCAACATTGTTGTTCTAATAATGATAAAATCTACAAACACATACTGTAGAAAATATATAACAAAAACTGACAAGTCTATCCTAATTCAAGTCATTGTTATTAAGCAGGAAAATGGAATTTGAGCGTACTTTCTAAATCACAGTTAAAAGCGAAATAGAAACTTAGTATATGGTTGCTACTTTCTCATTAATTCTAAACTGAAATCTGTTACAAGAAAAATATAGCAAGCTAAGTCACTACTTCCTTTAAAGACTAAGAAGAAGAGTAGGTACAATGAATTTGGAAACATGCACAATAACACCTCAATTGGAGGTGACCCGAGGCATGTAAGCATGCATCCTCTTAGAGATCTATGCCCTTATTTGCATGAACTCACCTAACTAATCTTAGACTTAAGATACAATTAGAAAACTACTTAATAAATTGAAACTAACACATGCAATTACATGTGTCATATTTTACTTAACTTCGGAACAACATACAGTCTCCTAGAATGAAATATAAAGATACTTACTTAGAAACAACATACAATCTCCTAGAATGAAATATAATGATAATCTTATCCTAACGTATATATAGTTGGCACATGCATGTTCCTTCAATGATGGAAGCTTATATATAGTGATATGTCATCTAGCCTTATTTAATGTTGCATCCTCATCTACAAACCGTCATACAACACATAATTCAATGTTGTATAGATTTGTTTTGTGTATGATATTGCCATTAAACAAAAAAGTGCCCAAATCACCCACATATGTGTACAGTGTTGTAGAAAACTATCCAAGGTACACTCTTATAGAGGAAAGTGTTCTCCACCTATCCGAGTCTCTCCCTGAACATCTCAAACTTCTCCTTTTCTAGGGGCTTCGTCAAGATACCTGTAATCCATTGATCTATTTGAATATACCCTAAATAAATTGCTCTCTTCCAGTCCATGTCCCTGAAAAAATGGTATCTAATGTGAATGTTCCCAGAGTGGTCATGAAATATTCGATTCTTAGAGTGTTTGATACAGACCACAGTAGGCTCCAACATCTCACTTATCATTTATGTAATCAACTTATGAGTTAAAATGGATTCACATTTAACAATGTTCATTTCCATGTACTTGACCTCCACTAAACTCAATGCTACTGAAGTTTGCTTCTTGTTGAACTAGGATATCACTCCTAAGCCCAAACTAAAGAAACATCAGGAAGTACTCTTCTTGTCACTTGTATCTCTTGCCCAATCAAAATCAACAAATCCATAAAACACAAACTCACCTTCTCCTTCATATCTCAAACTATAATTTGCTATGCCCTTCAAATATCAATGCAGATGTTTTGCAACTATCTAGTGAATTTTCCTTGGCTCAACCATGAACTGACTCAAGTTGTTCACTGTATAAAATATATTAGATTTGGTGTTAACTAAATACATCAAGAATCTAGTCAACTATCTATACGTTGAAGGATCTACCAAATATGAATATAAGTCACCATGCAACTTCAAATTCAACATCATAGGAGTGTTAATGGATTCACAATCCATCATGTGGAACCTTTTCAAGATCTCAACTTAGTATTTTCCTTATCCAAGGAAATTTCCCCTATACCCTCCCACATATCTAGACCAAATAGTGCATTGTTACAATGCCATTCATGTCAAAATCGTGTGCACATGCAACATTGCACCCTATAATGAGCATCTCTAAACTCCTTGTAAGTATCCAATCACCTACATATATGACCAAAACAAGCACATCATATACATCAAATAAATAATAAAATTTGGGATTTGTAGTAGCTTTGGTGAGGCCCAAATTTAACATGTATTCCTCAATCTTGGAGTACCAAGCATGGGTTGCCTGGTTAAGCCCATAAAGGGAATTTTTCAATATACACCCATAGGTCTCATTCCCACGCACCCCAAACCATCTAAGTTGATTTATGTGAACATCTTCCTCAATCGGGTCATTAAGGAAGGTAGTCTTAACATCCATCTCATATAACTTCAAACCAAAAATAGATTCTAAAGAGATAATGGTCCCAATAGAAGTATATCGTCCAACTAGAGCAATGCTCCCCTCTAGTCAACTCCCTCTCTCTGGGAGAATCCTCTAGCTACAAATTGAACCTTTTACTTCTCGATTCTACCATCAATGGCATGCTTCACCATGCACATCCACCTAGAATAAACTACTAATTTCATTTCTGGTCATGGTACCATATCCCACACATCATTTTTCACGATGAAGTTGTACTCCTCCAGCAATATCCTACCATACCTACTCATTTATTACCTCCTCATAACTAGAAATATCTATATCAATGATGGAATACATCACTGCAACATAACTAGGGAATTTCTTAGGAGGATGGCTTACTTGAAAGGTAGTCATTGGAGCATCAACTTATTATGTTGCCTCTTGCAACATCTATGTAAGCCACCTCGACCTCTTAGCTATACTAAGTGGTAACTTGATCTCTGTACCTACATTGGAACTTTTCTAACTTGAATCTAAACTCCTCAAAACCCATGGATCGACACTTGGGGAAACAAGTGTTGTCTCCTCAACCAATACTGGGGCTCTTTGACCTAGAAGACCATGCATCCTCATCTATCTTCACATCCTGAATTAATATTATCTTCCTTTGAGAAGGAACATAGATCTTATAATCCATATAGGACTCACCTTAGCCAACTAGAATACCCTTCAAGTTGGAGGGTTCAATCTTTGTCCTCTTATCCTCTAGAACATGAATGTGAACCAAAATCCGAAACACCCTAAAATGAAAAACATTTGGTTTCTCCCATATGAAGGCTTCTTCTAGAGTATTTTCCTTCAACACCATGTGTCAGAGGACATCTATTCAATATGTAGACTATAATACAACATGCATCTACCCAAAGGAACATGGGAAAATCTAAGTCATGAACCATAGACTTAGTAGACTCTACCATGGACCCGTTCTTTCTCTCAATGACCCTACTCTATTACAGGTTGTATGATACTGTCAACTCCCTCTTGATCCTATATTTTCTACAAAAGGAATCAAATTCATTACAGGTATACTTCCCTCCATTATCCGATCTCAATGAATTGATCTTCCTACATATGTAGTTCTCAACAAGTTTGAACTCTTGGAACCTGTTAAAGACCTCATCCTTGGTCTTCATAAAATATATCCAGGTATTTCTAAAGGAATAATCATTGAAAGTAACATAATAAATATGATATATCAATGATGTTGATGACATGAGTGCATATACATTTGAATGAATCAAATCAAGAATCCCTCTTGATCTATGCTCACTTCTTGGGAA
>JZKD02S1730382.1:41010-99597 GCA_000966675.3 Picea glauca
CATTCCTTCTGCTTGACTGCTTCTCGTGGGTTCAAACTGGTTCAATTGGTTGATTTGACTTTTCTTTCTTTCTTGAAATCTTCATGTTCTTCCTCATGTTTCTCTTCAATGTTGGATTCCATGGAATATTCTATATATTACATGACCTTCTTTCTTGAAGGCTCCAACCTTTTGCAATAGGAACATAAATGTAGATGGACAACCAAGGATATTCAAGGCTTCTTTTCTAAGAAGACTTCTTTTACAGTCAAACTGAACACGTGCTACTTATCATGGATGCTACTTCCAATGAAGGATATGGATATATACTTCATAGTCTTTACAAATTCTTATTTAATGGATCATATAGTTGGGGATTAGCTCCCTCCTAATCTTGACTTCATGCCTGAATGAGAAATATGCATGCTCTTCTTTTGGAATTTCGCGATCAACTCCCTCCATCTGAGAGATTCCATGCTTTCGTCTGCTGCATCTCTCCTTTCTTTCTACAAAGTGTCTCAAGCCTTTTCTGGTTTCCTTTTGATTTCTAACTTTGTTCGAGTCTGACTCATATTAGTCTCTTTAAGTTTGTTTCTATTTGTTTTGATTACTTCCCATCTGGAAGTTGTGTCATGCTTATAAATTTCTTCTATGACAACTTCCACAAGGATTGTTCATCAAACATATTTCACAAGGGTACCTACTCGAAACAAGAACAACAAGAGAAAACAAGAAATATCTATCTAGAGGAGATGTTAGTTCAACTTGTAAACAAGTACAATAAGAATATATATCAATGGTATTCATATGTAGTCAAGTATTTATTGCACCTAGCAATAATTAAGTCTTTCAAAGATTTCTTTCACAATTTTTAATGTAGCAACTATCACCCTTGATATACACAAATTTGAAGCTTAACAATTTAATCAAACCTAGAACCTAAAGCCTCAAATGCTATGGAGGGTGCACTTGTTCTTATGAATGCACTGAATCCAAGATTATAGCTTGGACAAGATCTCTAGTAATTTCCCTGTAAACACACTTATGTTTTTCTAGATGATATAACTTAGATAACATCTACAAGTGCATACCTTTGAAACCTTGTAGCATCGTCCAACTTGTCTTCCAATCTGAAACTAGGTACCATCTTGACAAGAACAAATTAGAAACTCAATCAAAAGATTCAATGATTAGAACAAGCTAGAAACTCTAAAATTTCAACTTTAACCACAAAATCAATTTGACGAGAAGTTAACCTTTGACTTTGAATTTGACTAGTCAAACTTTGACTTGAACTTTGACCAAAGATTCAAACCTGATTTTTTTGCTATCTGAGAGTAGCAAGAGGTGTGCTAGGCTAGGATGCACTAGGATTTCAAGGAATTAGGTTAAATTCTTCATCATAAGTTTCTGAACACAATGGTTAGGTTTTGTTGCAATTGAATAATCACAAAACCTAGCTGCAACTGTAACTGGTTCCACAATGAGCTTAACAAATAACTTCCCAATCTATATTCTAGTGGTTAGAATGCCTGAAGATAATGTGGGCCCATAATCTGTTAGAAATAAAGAGATGTTCTCATTTTTCCATAGACAATATAGCAATATTGTCACCCAACCATAGGCACAAAGGCCACCCTCGAGCACCTTAGCCTTGATAGAAAAAATAATTCTGGAAGCAGACCAATAGCCAACCAAGGTAGCACATCTTTCTCCAAGGATAGCACACCAAGAAAAAATAACCAAATACCAAGTAGAAAGTACAAAACATAACCAAGAGAAAGTCCAACCTATTGGACATATTGTCATTGATGTCAACAGTCGATGTGATGATTTGTTGTTATGATGAATTATCATTGTGATTTACCATAGATGAGATTTACATTGATGTCAACAATATATCAGTTAGCATAAAATTTCAAATAGTATGCATAGATCGAAAGAATAAGCTCAGGAGGAGGAGCGAACAATATGCAGATATCAAAGCTCGGAATCAAAAGCGTAATCTCAGGAGGAGGAGCGAACAATATGCAGAGATGAAAGCTTGGAAGGAAAAGCGTAAGCTCAGTGTGAGAAGCCTCAACAACCATCCGATCAAGAAATTGACCATGTTGATTGTATCATACTACAAACACCAGTCATATGAGTGATCGTGGGCTCTAGGACCGTTGGAGGATCGTGACCGTAGGATCTGCAAGCCAGATCAACGACAGAGATGAATTGTAGAGAGCAAGAGGAGAATTAAATGACTCGCTATTTCCAATCCCTCAATTAGTCAGGACTGCTCGATCTTATAGCTTCAAATATCAATTATTGTGGTTGATCTAACAAATGATCAGATTAAGTCAGATTAAGTCGTGAGCTTCGTATTTGCAGTTTCCAGATCAACGACAGGGATAGATTGCGGAGATCGAAAGGAGAATTAAATATCGTGATATTTCCAATCCTGCAATTAGTCATGACTGTTAGATCTTATAGCCTTGAAGATCAACGATTTTGGTTGACTCACCACAAACGCACAACTTTAAATTATGGATCTTGGGTGACGAGTTAAACCACTCGCAATTTGTCGTTCCACAATCATCCTTGCACGTTGATCTTCTTCGAGAGTCTTCACGACCGTTGGATCACTTTAAGTGGAAGGATTGTATAATCAGGGAAAAAGGATTGAGAATTCGATTATCTGAATACCCACCAACCATCAGATCATTTTCAAGTGGAAGGATAGGATAAGCGAGGTAAAATATCTGAGATCTCATTTATGCGAATTTCCTTCATCCATTGGATCATTCTAAGTGGAAGGACAGGATAAGATAGAAGAAGAGCTGTTGGATTTAATCCAAGGCAAAGCAACATTGTAGTTAGATTGAGTCATCGATCTAAGATCATGATCGACGAACAAAATTTAGTTTGAGTTAAAATATGCGAGGAAGTTACACTTCGGGGAATCTCACTTCTAAAGAATTGGCAACTTGAAGTCGAATTACCCGAAGTCCCAAATATGAAATGAATAAGGACCATCGAATTTGGAGAATATACGATAACCGTTAGATCAGGCATACCACCTCAACAGACCACGTCTACAAGGACATGTGGAAAACCATTTCACCAAGTACACATGGAATAATCAGATGATGACAAGTGTCAAGAGGAAATTGGTTCGTTCCATGTCAACAAGTGACATAAGAAAGTTATGTCACTCCGAGATATTTACTTCGGGAGTTTCACGACCAAAAAATGTCAAAAGTCTCGAAGTCTTGAAGGATGAAGGTCCAAAGTCACTCTTATTTTTCTATCTAAGATACATTTCGGGAGTTAGGAAAACCGTTAGATCTAGGAGAATAACATGTGCCACATGAGGAGATCCACATCAACAAGGACACATGGCGCAATTAGATAATGAAAAATGTAAAGTTGAATCGACATTTCAGGTACATGCAAATCATGAATCTGAGTGACACGTGACAATTACTCAGCATATGACACATCATCAAGTGACATAATCAAGTTACGTAACTGTGGGATTTTTACTTCGGGAGTGTTACCACCAACACTTTCCCAAAGTAACAAAGTCCTGAATGACGAAGTCTCGAAGTGGACACAGGACGTCCGATCTGAATATCACTTTGGCAACATTCTTAGTTGTCGATCTACTACAATGGAAGAATAGTGTAAGTGGAAGTATTAACCGATAGAAAGCAGTCACCACCACTTATGACTTACTCAGCAGGTGATCACTCTAGAGGAAAATGGAGTAGCGTTTATTCGAAACCTATGAAGACCCGAATGCCGAAATCTCGAAGTGGACAGGGGTCGTCTGATATGAAAAACACTTCGTGTGTACACTCAACCGTTGATAATATAGCAATGTAAGGATGGAATATGACCATTGATCCAGTTCCATGATATAAATGAGAACTGTCTGATCTGTTCAGAAAAATATGCTTCGAGAGATTTGAAAGGTTGTGAAGTCCTGAAGACTCGAAGGGTGAAGTCCCGAAGTCCCAACAATCGTCCATCTCATCAGTATATTGAATTGTGACCTTTTAATTTATAAACTCTCAAGCACTCATCTTGCCTAATGTTTGAATAATGCCATTGTTCATATGGTAAAGAGATTTAAAAAGAAGAATGTAATGCATTGCTTAGATTGATAAGCCTATGGTTCTATGCCAATGATCATATGAACATGGTTTGAAGGAAGTGCCTATTTCGGTAATCACAGAGATGAAGGAAATCGATCCATATATTTGATCAATTTATGAAAGTAAAGGGGATTCTAGGTGTAAATTTGAAGACCCGGAATGATGATCTCTGGTGGTCCCAAAAGTTGTTGTAAACGAACAAGTTAGTGATAACTTGTTGCACAAGTCAGCCCAATAACTTAAACAAGTTTTGAGCATAAGAAACTATAAATACAACCATGATTGGTTCACTGGAGAGTGTGCTTTTGGGAAGAATACGTGCTTGTGGAAAATATAGGCTCGCTGAGAAAGAGCGGCATGCAGAGAAAAATGAAGGGGATGCAGACCTGAGGTCCGTGCGAATATCAAAGGGAAGAAGAAGTGAAGAAGGCGTGAATATATGAGGAAAGATAAAGCGAAGAAGGCACAAATTTCAGAGAGAATATGAAGTGTGGTGATGAGTGTTTATGGTATACCTCTGATCATGAAATAGAGTTGATTCAATAATGGATCACTGCTACTAGAGATGGTTGAACTACTATATGAACTCTAGTTGGATAGACTGCGTTCTATCAACAAGATGGGTCTTGCTTGAGATTTGGTGCTCCTTACTTTAGTTGGTGCTGAAACAAAATAGTTGGTGCTGGGAAAAATACTTATAACTATATTCACATATATACATATAAATTATACAAAATCTTATGCAAACATCTGGTATCTCTTGTGTCCATTGTGATTATGATTTGATTATTCTTAATCTGTACAATTATGTTTTAACTGCTAACTTGTAAGAATAAAAGTTAGAAAAGTACACACACTAATTCACCCCCTCGTCTTAGTGTGGGTGATGTGCTCAACAATTGGTATCAGAGCCAAGTTCCTTTAGCACAATTTAAACACTGGAAGGTAGATTCTGAAGAAATGGGTGGACATATGGCTGTCTCCGCAATTGAAGCTCCCTTATTTGATGGAATAGATTATTCCTCATGGAGAGAAAATATGAAACAATATTTGAAGTCAAAAGGAGGAAGAGGAAGACTCATCCATCAATAAAGTTAAAGACTCTCCACAATATTTCGATTGCAATAATGTTGATATTAAATCCTCCCTTGCAAGTAAAGAAGAAGACTCAGGTAAAATAAAAGACAAGAGATAAACTGCACATTTAGCTCCTCCTTTTCATGCTGCTATGTGTCTTTTGCATATCTAGAATGGCTGATTTCCACCCAATGCCTTTCCTCAATGAATAAAGGGAAAGGATATATAGTGTGGTCTTGGAAATCTTTCATATCCATATCGGATAGGGGTCTGCTCATTTTTAGGCTCAGGACAAGAGGTAGATTTCACATTTAACTTTTCCATTTCTCCTTCATGGCTCTCCCAAGGATCCGATTCATAATAATCATAAATAGGAACCAAGGAAAAGCTCTGCTCTTCGTTATCTTCGCTACTTCCTTGTTGTTGTTCCAGATCTGATTCATACTCAATATCTTCATGCTCAAAATCTAAAACATACTGACAATCTTCTTGCTTATGAACATGCAAATTTTCAAGATATGCTTGCATATGAACCCCCTTTCTAGCCCTGATGTTCTCTTTGACCTCTTTAGCATCTTCAAATAGGTGTCTTAAATATGGATATTTCCTCTCTCTCAGGAGAAGGACTAACTCTAGATGCTGAGCCATGACATAGTACACCATGGAAACAATCTCTGTGGGTCTGATCTCCATATGCATACTATGATAAACACTATAAAACCTCACGTTGAAGACAACCAAGGCTTCCTCTTCCCCTATCCTCAAGGCTTTAAACTCAAACCAATATTGATCAAGGGACTTTCTCTCACCCCAACACTTTAAAAATGCATGGCATAGCTTGGTCCATGAGCCAATAGAACCGACTTCCAAACATCTAAACCACACAAAAACATCTCCATACAGGAATTGTGAGAACAACCTCATGGAAACATAATCATGAACAATCTCAAATTGATCAACAAATCTCTCATAGGCCTCCAAGTGCTTCTCAGCTGTAATATGATCCTATCCAGAAAACCGAGGAAGATACTCAAAGGAATAACGAGGATAAGGATGGAGGTCATGTGGTAGCCTTAAAGGTTTAAAAAACTTATTTTTTATCTTATCTTGAAAGTTGGTTGGATGAATATAGGATTTAACAAGAAGATGGGAAGGCTCAATAGAAATAACATAAGGTAATGAGATTTGAGAAGGCTTTGAATCATTTTCAACCCCCTCAAGGCTACAAGGGTGGTCAAATCTGAGAGGAGATGCAAAAAAAATCTTACTTTTATGAATAGGCTAAGGTGAAGACACAAGATCAACATCTGCATCATAAGAAGAGGGCATGTCTTCTCCTTCCAAGGATGGATAAATAAAGGAAGGAATATAATCATTTGAATAGACAAAGCAGAGGATAATCCTCCTTATATGTGAAGGGAAAGAGAGAAATGAGCTGATAAACAAGAACAATATTTCATGAATAAAGCTCATAAACTGATATATGGTCTTCCCCTTCGGTATGGTCATATTTCTGCCAACATGATCCTCCCCAGTGGAGTCGCTAGGTGAAAGTTGCAATCTTTAATGGTTCCGATGTCTGATGCACCTTCAGAATCAGAAGCTTGTTGTCATTCTTACCTAGGGAAATGTCTTCAATTCGTTCCATGGAAACAATGCCAAAAATTTTAGCACTGAGAGTCACCCTTAGATTGTAGGAGAATAATCCCAGTACCCATCAAAGTTTAGGTGGATGTTGGTTTTATATGGATGGAGGTTGTTGTTCCAAATTCTGTACTTAAGGCTTTAAAAAGTACACTGTCTAGGCATCAAAAAGTGAGTAAAGGATAAAACAGGGAGAAGAGTCAACTTTCCGGAAAGGAAGCTAAGGATGATTTCCAGGTTGTCACTATCTCGCTTCCAACTATTCTTGAATATTTATATCTCGTTCAATTGCGGCCCATGAGTGTTCAAGTTCTACCCGGGTGTTGGATGTTTTAAGTATAGTATCGAAAAGGTTTAAGGCAATATGGGTTTGGTCCGATAAACCGGGTTCAATATTAGGCTGTCTTACAATGGGGACAGTCATAGAGGAATAATAAACTAAAAATGAGTTCGAGGTTTTTGATGCTGTATCAATTTGATCTTATAAAAGAGAACTTAGAATCCAATATTAAGGATAAAATGCAAACCAAAGGACTTTTTCTGTAACTGAGTTATATTTTAAATAAATGGTGTGTGAAATGTGAGAAAAACATTAAGTTGTTTATAATGCGAGGCTCCTATCAAGGGAGAATCTCACCCCGTAAACAAAAGAAGAAACTAAGATAAGAAGGAGTCTGACGAAGCATAAAATATGACAATCTAAAAGGTTCACAGGTCTTGTACCTGCTAATAACTGATATAGAGGAAAAACTGTAAATGATATAGATGGGTAAAAATTGATCACCACAATAGAGGTTTTACTAAATTGCAATGAAACATTCATCAGACATATATAAGCGAAATGAAATTGAATATGAAATCACATAGAAAACAAACTCATAACACAGTCTTGATGGAATCAAGAGTCTCCAGATTTCTTTGTGTTAATCCTCAAAAGGAGATAGTATCTATTACAATCAACCAAAAAGGTCCCGCCATGTTTCTTTCTTCTAATTTCATATTTATACAAACTTATACATGCTGAAAGTTCAATAACTTCAGGAATATTTTTGATTACAAAAAGAGGAGATTAGACGTTTCAATTCTTTGTCTCTGTATTTCTTTCAGCAACTGGAACGCCTCCCTTTCTTTGCTCTTTGAGTTCCAAAAACATAACAAGCAGACACTTGTCATTATTTGGTACCCAAAGACTGCCCCTTCGCCTGCTGTGTGCAAGTGATGCACTTCTCCACCAACTGGGCTATCACCCTGGAAGGTTTTTCTTGATTATTTTCCTCAAAAGTGTAACAATCCTTCACTAATTGTGGCAACTTTTTTTCTACCCGTCGGTCATCGATGCTAATAGAACATAAAAGTACACTTGCTTTTATTATCCATCTGTCTATTTGAACTATATCTGTCTAGGTTGTCAGTGATATTTCAGACAACTCTCTTTCCTCATTCTCCTTGATATTGAGCAAGTTTTTATCTATATTGATTTGGCCCAGTGTCTCAATACTGCTTTCACTATCAAGACCCAACGAACTCCTATCTATGAAGCTGGAAGTTTCTTCACAAGATTTTCTTACCTCTTTAGCTTGTTGTCTGCCTTCTGATATGTTATGCTCCCATTCCTTCAACAAGATGTTACCTCAGGTCTGCTCTGGGATGGAAAACTTGAAGCTACTGCCCATTTCCCTTTTTGTCGTGGCTATAACAACCTCTTGGAAAGTGACCCGAGCCGCCCCAACCTCTTTTTCTCTGAAAGAGATGTTTTCTAGTAGTTGATCGATGAGTTGGCAGTTGTTTTGAATAGTTTCTACCTTAGCAAGTAAATCTTGCTGAGCCGCCGATACTCTTTTTCAAATTTCTATAGCTTGGGATTGAAATATCCCGATATCTATCACCTGGCTTTCGACGAAATTCAATTTGGCCTATAGCTTCCCTATCAATTATTCTTGCTGGCTTATCTGTGATTTTATGGTCTAGGCCACCTACTGTGTTTTTTCGATATCAGTTTTGATCCACTCTATATCCTTTTGATCAACTTCTCTAGCTTTCTCTATACCTGAATTCGCCTGGTCTCTGGCAGCTGTCTCTGCTGTAGCCAGTTTAGCCTCCAAAGTTTTGATTAAGCGGTTTTTCTGCTTCAACCGATCTCTTAGGGACTCGGTAGAATATTGGTTGGCCATAGCAAAAGCCCCCAATGTCCCTACTATCTGAGTTGCAAATTATTACTTCTTCATATCTTTTCCATCGGCTAAGATTTTAAAATTCTTGGCTACCTAGCCTGCTTCTTGATAAAACTCTTGCTTTACAACGACCTTTCTCTTCTTATCGAAGAAAAATTCGTTCGGAGGCAATTCTTCCATCATCATGGGCGCTAATTCTTTGCTAAAGATCCAACCAACATTTGGGACCCCTTTCGTGGATTGTAGGGGGGTAACAGAAACAATAGCACTACCGATATGCTTGGATGATTTCCCCGAAGTAACAACTGAGGTTGATTTGCTTGTAGGGTTGGGGGTCTCGGCTTCCTGTTTCGGGCCCCTAGTTTGCTTCTTTTTCTCCTGGTTTTCTTCTTGGTCAGGTGTCGAATCTTTGGAGCCCTGGGCTTCCGCTTGCTGTACATCTGCAGTCATTGGGTTCTTACCCTGTAGGACTGGGGGAAGGCAGCTTCGCCGATGTTCCTAAAATTTGAAAAAATCTGCCATCCCTTTGGGCGACAGAGCTTGTATCTGACTCAAGACCTCTGCATAGGTTATCGCACCTCAAAAAATGTCATCATGAGGCAAATTCTCGTGTTCATATATTTTAAGGCCACAATTAGCCAGGTGATTACTCACAACCCTGTGTGGGTCATGTTTTTTGAACTCAATGTGGACGAGCTTAATATCTTCCAAGGATGCTGCCTCGGCCTTCGCGTGTCCGAAATCTAATAAAGAATAGGTATTCAAATGAATGGGGAAGGGTGGCCATACCTTTTTTGAAAATCCTTTAAGTTCTTTGCTTATGCCACCAACTACGGTTTGTCTAGCGATTTCGCAACAAAACAACCTGTCTGGTATAAATAATGGTAGAGCATATGGAGGGACAGACGTGCCGAAAACCCTGATATAGGAGAATTCTGCCTCTACGTACCAGTCGACCATGCTACTCAAGTTGGATGTGATGCTATCTGAGATCCTAGGCAGTGGATTACCGAAGATGATGTCATGCATCGACACCATCACCCAATTGAAAATCTCGTATACGAAGTCTGTGGCCTTATCCTCCCAAAGTTTTGAATGGTAAAGATGGATAGGCTTAACATCATATGGAGTCCAGCTCCATCTCATTAGGGGAAAATTTTTCATGAAACAAACGACGTCCATGATATATGCGGACATAAAAAATGAAGCGGCCTTCCCATTTTTCTTCTGCGTCTGATATTCTGTAATATGGCTGGTTAAACTGTCTGACAATAGTTTGGCCCAGTCGAAAGAACAACCTTCAACAACTGTATGAATCAGAGGCACCCGTGGGAGAAGGAAATGTGTGGTGTCCTCCCTCCCATACAATTTACAGGTCATCATTGCTATGTATTTGAATTGCGGCTCCAAAGAAGAGATACAATAAACTCCATTATCGTCTGCCCTGAACTTTGCGGGGTGCGAGACCCAATCTTTGATCAAATCAGACATGTTTCTACCATATTGCTTGCACTCCTTCTGCTTAAAACTTTCCAGAAACTCAACATTGTGTGAGAAGTTTGATGTGGGTGGCAATTGGTACATCACCTGTAATTGTTCTGGTCTGAAAGTCCCGATAGTCACTTTCTGCTCGCTGATAATGGTTCTGGTCAGGATATCCACATGATCCAATGCCCATCATATCATATCATAATATGGAAGGAGTTGTGGCCTGGCTGCTACCTTATGCATCTCTAATTGAACAACAATCTTGTATTTGGTGGCCAAGTCGTCTCTCTCATTATCACTGGAATCATCTGAATAGTTCACCAATTCGAACTGTAGAACCTCAGAGATGTATGACCAAGTTCTGATTGAATCGATACTTCAGGGTGAAGTATCAGAAACAGTATCCACGCCTTGCCCTGAACTCTCAGCACTCACCTTGGAAGCTTTTCATGGGGCCATGATAGTGGACTCTGATTTAGCTCTCCTACAGTAAAAATGTGTATACATACAGAATTAGCTCAGCGAGAGAAACTTCTTTGCACAAAATAGAAATGGAATTTTAAATAATGAGAGAAAAATCTCTATATCCTGACCATTTAAAACCTTGGCGTCCTTATGAACATAACGGTCAAATCGTTTTTTTGGGAAAAGATCTTGTCATAAAAACAACATCTTTACCTATCACTTCAAATAAATGCTATAAATTTTGACGGGTGACACAAGTTGGTGCAAAACTTTTAAAATTAACCCGTAGATGGAGCATGTTAATATTTGTATTAATGTATTGATTAATCTGGTTCAAATTTTTAATTTAAACTTTCTTTAATTGTTAATCACTTTTTCGGCGTTCGTCGTATCGAGAGATTTTACTTTTAGCTTTCGAGCCCTTAAAACCCGAGATCGCGAGGACATGATCTAGTTAAGTAAAAACGTAATCCAGATTAAGTGTTTAATTAATCACGTTTAATTAATATCGTAACTTCACGACTCAGGGCTACGAAGGTAGAGTTTCTTGGAAAAGTGTATGCTGAGTCGCGAAATCCCGATAGAGTTTAACTTTGGTAAAAGTATTCACCCTTGACACTAACCCGGGTACTCTGCGCGAATGTCTTGCGATTTCACCTATCAGAGTTATGATGGTAAGACTTTTGGGTAGGGTGAACGCCGAGACGCAAAATCTCAACAACACTTAACTAAGGTTTAAAGAACTTTACTCTTGGTGCTAACCTGAGTAAGCTTTCAATGTTATTTCGTGACTTTGCGCATCAGGGCTTAGAAACAATGTGACTTGTAACTCCCGAAACGCGATATCCCGAGGTAAAGAAAAGTGAAAAAGCTCGTTCAACAGTTAAAAGGAAATGACATTAGGAGTACAACAACCATCTCCACTTTGCATATCGGGACTATTGAGATTTTTAGTGGGTAAAGGTCACGAAGTAGAAGACAACTTAAATGGCCAACCTTTGATTGTAAGAATTACAGTTAAACTAGTCGAAAAAGACCTCTCCAACATAGGCTCTAACTAGGGATCCCGTCTCCCTGCGAGACGGGAAGAATAGTAGACCACGTGCCTGTATTGGGTAAATGGAGTCATTGGTTTTACTTATGCGAATCTCGCTTAAGGAAAGGGGATACAAAGGGAAGAAGAGATTTCGTCTTTTACTTCTGAAAAGCTTTTCAACACTCAAATACGTTCCACACTCGACTGCCGTCCCTTTCACGACTTTCTCTTTCTCTTTATTGAATTTAGGTCTACATTAAGACAATCAAAACAATCCTAGAAAATCCAACAGATCTTGTGTCTTTTGGTTTGCATCAAACGAAGTTTATTACATGTTTTTAATCGGGGAGCCCTGTTTGAACTTAGGATGTAGATCCAGTTTCAAGAAAATTGATTACTAGAGTAGAGTGAGATTCATGTATAATAGCCTTACAAATATCTTAGATATTTCTTCACTACCAGTGAGCCTGTTCAGTACCCCGGTGAAGTTATTTGGCTCTTTTTGTTGAATTTCCTTTACCACTTAGAAATATATTTATGCATTTAAATGCTGAGACGAGGGAAATCATTTCTGAATTTCCTTTCACCGTCTCTTCGGACTAGATGGGACAATTACATATGACTTTCGTTTCACCATCTGTTCTATAATTTAATTTTTAGAACACAAAGTGGGGGCAATCAGTTTGTATGAGGGGTGATATTTGTGTAATATTTTGCAATGGAGGTCTGTCAACTTACTTTGATTACTTGGTAACAACCTTCCCTTAACTTTCACAACACCTTAGCCCACAGGGAAAAAGGGGAAAACAAATTTCTAAGGGTCTTCCTTCGAGCAAGCCTCAATCTTTCGAAACTGTTGAAAAACCTGGAACAGTCAGGATCAACCTACACATAACTTGGTTTAGTGAGAGACTAAGGAATTGTAAAGACCAACTTACTTTCCAAAATATGCTTCACAGCTTCCAAAGTTAAAACGTAATCTCTTCTCACCATGTATATAAATCCGGAAAGATGCTTGGATTTTTAAGAAGGTAAATCTGAAGACCAAAAAGAAAGGTGACGGATACAGGTCTGTAAACTGAGAAACAAGGGTCAAAAAT
Organism: Picea glauca; assembly: GCA_000966675.3. Classification (NCBI taxonomy): domain Eukaryota; kingdom Viridiplantae; phylum Streptophyta; class Pinopsida; order Pinales; family Pinaceae; genus Picea; species Picea glauca. The sequence continues at coordinate 54,116 of JZKD02S1730382.1, forward strand.
TAAAACCAGAGATGCTTTACTTTTTCTGCTTATTTTAACTACCTCCTATCTTTATTTTAAGTTAAATTCTTAGGAACTAGAGTAAGTATTTGTTATTTTTAATAACAGTAAAGCGAAAACATTATATTTGTGGGACCGTTACAGTGCTTTGGAGACCTTTGTTTTAAAAAAAAATAGAATTTTTAGGAATTCGTACCTTTGCCTTACCATTTTAAAATAACCAAAAACCTTTCTATCACCTATTTTTGGCGAATTTAGTCTCCGATATATGACTTTTTGTTTTCTCCTTTCACTCTTTTAGGTCGCAAGCCGAAATCCTGTAAACACAAAGAGTGCCCTTTAAAAGAGTTGAAGAAGAGTGCCTTTTAAAGAGCCGAATGTATTGAAAATTGAGTATTTCTACTTCTATGAAATTAATGACCTAATTAATTAAGGGTGAAAGTAAACTTACCCCAAAGAAATTATGAAATATAAAGGAAATACAAACCAGTATATACAATGGAAATATTTTGGGAACCAATTATTTCATGTAGTGTTTTAAATAACGCCCGTTAACAGGGGCGTTGAAGATTTTACCATCCAGATTTTCTAATAGGAACAAATTTTTTCCTTCGGGAGATGCGACTTTGAACGGTCCACACCATATATGATCAAATTTACCGTGTTTCACCAAATCTTCCTTTCTGACATCCAATTTCAAGACTAAATCGCCAGGGAGAAACTCTCTATCTTTTGCCTTACGATCGAATAACGTTTTCATGTCATCTTGGTATTTTTGCAACCTTTCGTCCACTTCGAACCTGTGTTGTTGTACTTCGATTAGCTGGTTTATCCTTCTTGTGACATGATTAAGTTCTTATTCCTCGTCATGCCACAGTTTCATTACGGGAAGCACCAAGTTTATGGGTAATACCACGTTCGTCCCGTACACCATTTGGAAAGGAGAGGTGCCGATGGATTTTTTCGTGCCTATCTGATTCACCCATAATGTGTATTTTAAATGCACATGCCAAGATTTTTTGTTCTCATTCAACACTTTCTTAAATATATTGATCAGACTCTTGTTCGAAGACTCAACCAGTCCATTTCCTTGGGGATAATATGTCGTGGAATGGCCGAGCACGATATTGTATTTTTGGCAAAAATTGATCATAGCCATAGATTTAAAAGGCTGGGCATTATTTGTGACTATCTTTCGGGGGTATCCATATCTAGACAGAATGTTTTGTTCTAGGAAATCTATTACCACTGAATCTATTGCCCTTTTGGTTGGACCATTTTTGTTGAGCGCTGGAATGGGGGTTAATTTCACCTATAAAATCCAGTCCCCACTGCTGAAAAGGAGCCTCTGTTTTGACCAGGACTAATGGTAGCACTGGGAGTTTATACTTGTCTGTGAACAAATGGCAAGGGTTGCAAGCTCTAACTTTGGCATTGACATCTGAGAAACTTTTAGGCCAATAATACCCTACCCTTAGGATTTTATATGCTGTCGCTCTCCAAGCATGATGTCCCCTGCATAGTCCTTCGTGGAATTCGCTTATGACCTTATTTGTTTCAGACTCAACCAAACAAACCAACAGGAAGCCAAGTGGGTCCTTCCAATACAATTGACTCTCAGATATACAGTATTTGACCGCATGCAGTTTTAGCATCCTGGCTTTAGATGGGGATAAATCACTCGGGCATTTCAAAGTCAGTAGGTAGGACACTATGTTTTTGTACCAATCAGAGGATGTAAAATTTTCTTCGATTCTGATTTCACTTGTTTCCTCATAGATCTCGTTCATATCCTTACCTTCTTCACATCCTTGTAGGCTATTGATACCGAGGGCTCTGAAATTTGATTCAGCTAAGAGTTTAGCCAAACCTTGACCCTTTACTAGTTTCATCGGCTTTATCTCTAGATCAAATTATTGAATTTTAGCGAGCCACTGTCCCCTCTTGCCATCACTGTCAAGATGAACTAAAATGTCTTTTACAGAGCTAGTAGGTACATATGCGATTATCTTGGAATGCAACACATAAGTTTTGAAATCCTTTAATGCCTTCACCATAGCATATGCTTGTTTTTCCATTATATCATATTTGAGTTCCGCGTCTTTGAGACTCTTGCTGAAAAAAGATATCGGTTGTTCGAAACCTTCTTCATTTTTTTGGAGGAGCACTGCGGCAATTGTATTCTTGGAGGTGAAAGCGAAAATGAGAAAATCCTTTAGATAGTCAGTGCTTGCCAATATAGGTGCCTCTCTTATAACCTTTTTGATACGTGCAAAAGATTCTTTGGCCTCTGTTGTCCATTTCACTTCGCTATTTTTCTTTAACATACCTATGATCAATTTCACAATTTCAGCAAAGTTTGGGATAAACCTCCTCAAAAAATTTATCTTTCCTAAGAATGACTGAATTTCCTTTACATTTCTAGGAATATTTATTGTGTCTATAGCTTGAACCCTGCTAGGATCAATTTTAATTCCATCTCGGGATATAATATGGCCCAGGAGTTTACCTTATTGCATGGAAAAGTGAGACTTTTTGGGGTTTAAAGACAGATCAAACCTGCGACATTTTTTGAAAGTATGTTTGAGATGTATTAAATGATCTTCATCAGATTTAGAAAAAACGGTTAGATCATCGAGATAGATAACCACAAACTTGTCTCTTTTTCCTATGAAAGTGATATCCATAGCACGTTGGAAGGTGGCACCTGCATTCATTAGACCGAAAGGCATTTTATCATACATGAATGTACCCCAGGGTGTAGTGAAGGTTGTTTTTTCTTTGTCTTGTTCATTTACGACAATTTGATTGTACCTAGAGAAACCATCGATCATCGACATCCTATTTGCCCCAACTACCTTTTCTAAAACGTGATCCATTTTAGGTAGAGGGTAGTTGTCTTTGAGGGAAGACTTATTTAGATTTCTGAAATCAACACATAGTCTAATCTCCCCATTCTTCTTTCTAACCGGGACCAGGTTTGCCACCCAATCGGAGTATCTCAGTGGTACTATTATTTTTGCGTCTAAAATCTTTTTAACTTCCCTTTCGACTACTGGTAATAAGATAGGGTTGATTTGTCTAAGTTTTTGTCTAAAGGGTTTGACACCAGGTTTTAGAGGTATCTTGTGTTCTATCACAGTAGTGTCATAGGTTCTAATATCTTCGTAAGACCAAGAGAAAACGTCTTTATAATGTGCGAGAAATTCTTTATACTTGTTTTTTACCTCAGGAGGAAGGTACTTTGATATTTTCACCATCCTAGGCTCCTCTTTTGTCCCTACGTCGCAATCTTTAACCTCCTCTAGTTGGGGTTGCAGAGTGGATTTTAAGGGCATGTCATTCTGATTGAAAAGTCTCTCCAGGGGGATTAGCCCCTTTGGAATCTGATTATTTTTTAAAACCAACATGCGATGGTTAGAAATTTTTTCTCGGAACTCCTGAGGCTCCTCTCCCTCCTGCATAATCCAGGTATGATCATTTTGGTCCTCCTGGTCAATGTGGGTTTCAGAGAAATCACCTTATACCATTTCCAAGAACTTTTTGATCTCTTCATCATCTTCAAAAACCTGCCAGTGTTGTATATTATTTGGTATGGATGGTCTGTGCTTTAACTCTATGTGGTACTTTAATTTGAAAGCGGTGGGGGGTACGAAAGTTGAAGCCGCTTTAAACATCGAATCGGCTTGCTGGTTTTCAGCCTGGGGTATGAAACATACCTTTACTGATGAAAGTAAATTTTCCATAAGGTCTCAGGTGCAGTTTCTGTAGGATCTTAATCTTGGGTGCTTGGCCTGGTAGTCCCGATTTATTTGTTTTACAATCAACTCTGCATCTCCATAAACTTCTAGGTTCTTTATGTTCAACTTCTTGGCAGCTTCCAACCCTAAGACTAAGGCTTCATACTCACATAAATTATTTGTGTAGTCTATATCCCACTGAAGCCTGTAAGAGAAAGGGATAACAAAATTGTTTTTAGGTTCCACAAAAGGTACTCCTGCACCCACTCCTTCACATGACAAGGCACCATCAATTTTTTTTTTCTAGATCCCCGTATTATACATATTTTCATAGGTCTTTCCTGACTCATTATTTTCTAAGAAATTCTCTTCTGCATAGCTATTTACATCATCATCAAAAGAAAGAATACAATTTCCTAAATCTTGATTGGAAATATAAACAGGAAAAATGTGAGGAATCTGAGGGTCCCTCACTATGTAGGCTAGCCTTGTTTCCCTGTATAACCGAGTAAGTTGTCCACCGAACACAGGAACCGTGGCATAGGTCATGCATAACTGGAGAGACCCACCAAGTTTGGCTCCCCATGACTTAGATAACAATAGACCATACTTCGGGGGTATATCGGCAATAACGACATCCATTAGGACACTTTTCACCAGGACTTGTGCAAGAGTGACTACTAAATATTTTATCATACCCATGCATTTAACTCTTCTTGAATCGAAAGAGTAGAGATCTCCATAAGGTCTGGTGATCTTGAGGCCTAGCCTATCCATAATAGTTTTGGGAATCACATTATGTGAGGCCCTAGAGTCTAGCATGCAGTTATGAAACAGTCGATCATGCACATTTAGAGTGATATAGAAAGGGGCTACTATGTCTCTAGCACCCTAGAAATGTGGACCAAAAGTGATATTGGGATTATCATCTTCCAAGTTTATCATTCCAGAGTGATTTTATAGCTCTGATAAACCTATCGCTTTGGTCATCTACTTCTGATATGTAGGATTCTTCACTAATTCTACCAGAGGGATTGGTATTTTTATCTTATTTATTTCATTTTTGAGGCTGAACCCCCCACCACCATTATTTGTTTCTTTGGTTGAAACCCCAGATTCCTTCTTTTCTAATTTATTTGTTTGTGCCGACTTATCACTGATGAGTTTATCTACCGATATATGTGTTTCAGCTGTCTTGGTTTTCTTTGTTTGAGTCTCACCCTATTTTACTTTGGGGTCTAGCGAGTCTGTCCCTTTCATTTTTCTATTAGGTGTATCGGTCTCTTTCGGGGCGGGCTCATATGCTTCACCTCTAGGGAGAATTTTCTTGGGTTGAAAAATCAACGCAGGTTTGCTTTTAGACCTCAAGTTATACCTTGGTTGGACCTCATCCATTATAGAATCAGTTGTTTCTTGACATACAACGAAATTGGTGTTGTTTATATCCTCGTCTTTATTTGACGGTTGTTGAGTGTTCAAGAACTTCTCGTAATATTCTTTCATTAAGTAAGGCTATGTACAGTTGTCACCTAAATTCGTCACATCTTCATCCAAATCTTCAAAATCTTGTAGGTCATTTCCTCCTATAAAATTTTCATTTTTTAAAGGTGTTTGAATTTTTTTCTCTTTATTTTTAACCTACCTTTGTTGATTTTGAGGATTAGGGTTTCTTATGAATTCCATCTTAACGAAAGGGTTGGATTTGGATTGATCTAGTTCCATTCTAGAAATTTTATTTGATAACTCCTTAATTATCCTAGCCATAGCATCCATTTTGTCATCTGTGGATCTATTTGACCCTGAGGGTCCCGCTTGTTCCCTAAAACATTTGTTTTCTCGGTTTCCCACTTCTACCTTGGTTTTCAACTTGTCAGAAGCCATCATATTAGACTCGATTTCTACGACATCATCTTTCATTCGGGTTAGGGTAGCCCCCCTCCTTTCTCTCAAAAGAAGTGCAAAATCGGGTTTGAAATCTCCCGCAAAGGTTACCTTAGCTGTAGGCTGGGATGTTTTAACTTCGACTGGGATCTTATTATATAACTTGTTAAATATTTGAATGAATTCCATAATGGTTTCTGAAGTCTTTTTCTTTAGAGAGCCGAACTCTGTCAAATAATACAAATGATCTTTCCTTTCACCCCATTGTCTAAGAAAATCATCTTCTAAGGCATCATAGGATAAAATAGATCCTGTGGGTAGACTTCGAAACCAGGTTCGTACTTATCCTTTGAAAGTCTGAAAAAACAATATCAAATATACATCTTCGTGTTCAAGACCTAGGATATCGATGAACTGATCAAAGAAGTTTATATGTCTGGTTGCAGTCAAGTCCCCTTACCCTGTAAATTTAGGTAAGTTTTTTATGTAATTTTTAGGAAGGTCGTGAAGAGGGACGGGTAGGACCAAAGGTGCATATCTCGTAACTACTTTAGAAAAAACTCTGGGATGTGGGGGAGGCGTTTGGCCCCCTACTCCTTCTCCCGGAGCCCCTCCACCTCCTCCTTCGACAATTTCCATTGGTACTACCTGGTAGGGAAAAGGTGTGTTATATAGAGGGTTCTAGAAGACTAAGAGCGAATTTCTAGCTTCTTCGAGAGATGAGAAAAGAGAAGACCGGTGAAAAGAGATGCAAGGACTCGGTTCCTCGGATTTGCAAGAAATGTAATCAGGGGAACCCATGGGTGTGGAATTTGAATATATGGTATACTCTTCGAGGCTCAATGAGGTCGGGAAGTCTAATTGAAGAGTTGGCGGGATATCAATCTCTGATAAATTCACAGTGGGATTTTACCTTTGTGTACGCTAGAGGTTGTCAGATGGATCTCACTTTTAACTTTAGAGAGAGTTAAAGTTGGGTTGATGGTTTCAAGGAGAGGATTGTGCGAAGTTGAATGTTCAAAGGAACTCTTGGTACTAAGTTGTGGGTGTTTAAGCTGGTAGACTACAGTGGTTGGCTTAAGGGAACCTCTAGCTTTCAATATTTTTTCAGGATCAGAAACGGGCATGGTCTGTTTACCCTCTGGGTTTTGTTTGGTGTTCCTTCGACAGGATGCCAGCTTATTTAAATGTGGATTCACCAAGTGAAAGATGATAAAATCCTTTAGAAGGTGCTCACTCTTTGTTCACTATCAAAGGGTGAAGCTTGAAAAAATGTCGTTCTTCCCAGGGAAAAGGTTTCGTAACTTCGTTCCCCGACAACGACACCAAAAAGATGTTGTTCCAAAGTCTACAATTAAGGATTTAAAAAGTACAGTGTCTAGGCATCCAAAAGTGAGTAAAGGATAAAACAGGGAGAAGAGTCAACCTTCGGGAAAGGAAGCTAAGGATGATTTCCAGGTTGTCATTGTCTCGCTTCCAACTGTTCCTGAATGTTTATATCTCGTTCAATCATGACCCATGAGTGTTCTAGTTCTACCCAGGTGTTGGCTGTTTTAAGTATAGTATCGAAAAGGTTTAAGGCGATATGGGTTTGGTCCGATAAACTGGGTTCAATATTAGGCTGTCTTACAACAGGGACAATCATAGAGGAACAGTAAACTAAAAATGAGTTCGAAGTTTTTGATGTTGTATCAATTTGATCTTATAAAAGAGAACTTAGAATCCAATATTAAGGATAAAATGCAAAACAAAGGCCTTTTTCTGTAACTGAGTTATATTTTAAATAAATGGTGTGTGAAATGTGAGAAAAACATTAAGCTGTCTATAACGCAAGGCTCCTATCAAGGGAGAATCTCACCCCATAAACAGAAGAGGAAAATAAGATAAGAAGGAGTCTGACAAAGCATAAAATATGACAATCTAAAAGGTTCACAGGTCTTGTACCTACTAATAGCCGATATAGAGGAAAAACTGTAAACGATATAGATGTCTAAAAATCGATCACCACAGTAGAGGTTTTACTAAATTGCAATGAAACATTCATCAGATATATATAAGAGAAATGAAATTGAATATGGAATCACATAGAAAACAAACTCATAACACAGTCTTGATGGAATCAGGAGTCTCCAGATTGCTTTGTATTAATCCTCAAAAGGAGATAGTATCTATTACAATCGAACAAAAAGGTCATGCCATGTTTCTTTCTTCTAATTTCATATTTATACAAACTTCTACATGATGGAATTTCAATCGCTTCAGGAATATTTTTTATTACAAAAAGAGGAGATTAGACGTTTCAATTCTTTGTCTCTATCTTTATTTTGACAACTGGAATGCCTCCCTTTCTTTTCTTTTCGAGTTCCGAAAACATAACAAGAAGACACTTGTCATTATTTGGTACCCGAAGATTGCCCCTTTGCCTACTGTGTGCAAGTGATGCACTTCTCCACCAACTGGGCTATCACTCTGGAAGGTTCTGCTTGATTATTTGCCTCAAAAGTGTAACAATCCTTCACTAATTGTGGCAACTTTCTTTCTACCTGTTGGTCATCGATGCTAATAGAACATAAAAGTACACTTGGTTTTATCAGCCATCTGTCTATTTGAACTATATTTGTCTGGGTTGTCTGTGATATTTCAGACAACTCTCTTTCCTCATTCTCCTTGATATTGAGCAAGTTTTTAGCTATATTGATTTGGCCCAGTGTCTCAGTACTTCTTTCACTATCAAGACCCAACGAACTCCTATCTACGAAGCTGAAAGTTTCTTCACAAGATCTTATTACCTCTTTATCTTGTTGTCTATCTTCTGATATGTTACGCTCCCATTCCTTCAACAAGATGTTACCTTGGGTCTGCTCTAGGATGGGAAACCTGAAGCTACTGCCCATTTCCCTTTTTGTCGTGGCTATAACAACCTCTTGGAAAGTGACTCGAGCCACCCCAACCTCTTTTTCTCTGAAAGAGATGTTTTCCAGTACTTGATCGATGAGTTGGCAGTTGTTTTGAATAGTTTCTACCTTAGCAAGTAAATCTTGCCAAGCCACCGATACTCTTTTTCGGATTTCTATAGCTTGGGATTGAAATATCCCGATATCTATCACCTGGCTTTCGGCGAAATTCAATTTGGGCTGTAGCTACCCTATCAATTCTTCTTGCTGGTTTATCTGTGATTTGTTGGTCTAGGCCACCTGCTGTGTTTTTTCGATATCAGTTTTGAGCCACTCTATTTCCTTTTGATCAGTTTCTCTAGCTTGCTATATACCTGAATTCACCTGATCTTTGGTAATTGTCTCTGTTGTAGCTAGTTTAGCCTCCAAAGTTTTGATTAAGCATTTTTTCTGCTTCAACTGATCTCTTAGGGACTCGACAGAATATTGGTTGGCCATAGTAAAATCCCCCAATGTCCCTTCTATATGAGTTGAAAATTCTTGCTTCTTCATATCTTTTCCATCGGCTAAAATTTTAAACTTCTTGGCTACCTTTCCTGCTTCTTTATAAAACTCTTTCTTTTCAATGACCTTTCTCTTCTTATCGAAGAAAAATTCATTCGGAGGCAATTCTTCCACCGTTATGGGTGCTAATTCTTCGCTGAAGATCCAACCAATGTATGGGACCCCTTTCGTGGATTGTAGGGGGGTAACATAAACAATAGTCTACCGATCTGCTTGGATGATTTCCCCAGAGTAACAACTGAGGTTGATTTGCTTGTAGGGTTGGGGGTCTCAGGTTCCTGTTTCGGGCCCCTAGTTTGCTTTTTTTTCTTCTTGTGTTCTTCTTGGTCATGTGCCGAATCTTTGGAGCCCTGGGATTCCGCTTGTTGTACATAGGCGGTCGTTGGGTTCTTACCCTGTAGGACCGGGGGAAGGCAGCTCCGCTGGTGTTCCTGAAATTTGAAAAAATCTGCCATCCCTTCGGGCGACAGAGCTTGTATCCGACTCAAGATCTCTGCATAGGATCTCACGCTTTTGAAAATGTCATCATGAGGTGAATTCTCGTGTTCATATCTTTTAAGGCCATAATTAGCCAGGTGATTACTCACGACCCTATGTCGGTCGTGTTTTTTGAAATCAATGTGGATGAGATTAATATATTCCAAGGATGTTGCCTCGGCCTTCACGTGTTCGAAATCTAATAAAGAATAGGTATTCAAATGAATGGGGAAGGGTGGCCATACCTTTTTTGAAAATCCTTTAAGTTCTTTGCTTATGCCACCAACTACGGTTTGTCTAACGATTTTGCCAAAAACCGACCTGTCTGGTATAAATACTGGTAGAGCATATGGAGGGACAGACGTGCCTAAAACCCTGATATAGGAAAATTCTACCTCTACGTACCAGTCGGCCACGCTGCTCAAGTTAGCCGTGATGCTATCTGAGATCCTAGGCAGTGGATTACCGAAGATGATGTCATGCATCGACACCATCACCCAATTGAAAATCGCGTATACGAAGTCTGCGGCCTTATCCTCCCAAAGTTTTGAATGGTAAAAATGGATAGGCTTAGCATCAGATGGAGTCCATCTCCAGCTCATTAGGGGAAAAGGTGTCCTGAAACAAATGGCATCCATGATATATGCAGACATAAAAAATTAAGTGGCCTTCCCATTTGTCTTCTGCGTCCGATATTCTATAATACGACCGGTTACACTATCTGAAAACAGTTTGGCCCAGTCAAAAGAACAACCTTCAACAACTGTATGAATCAGAGGCACCCATGAGAGAAGGAAATGTGTGGTGTCCTCCCTCCCATATAATCTGCAGGTCATCATTGCTATGTATTTGAATTGCGACTCCAAATAAGAGATCGAATAAAATCCATTACCATTTGGCCTAAACTTTGCAGGGTGTGAGACCCAATCTTTGATCAAATCAGACATGTTTCTTATGTATTGCTTGCACTCCTTCTGCTTAAAACTTTCGAGAAACTCGACATTGTGTGAGAAGTTTGATGTGGGTGGCAATTGGTACATCACCTGCAATTGTTCTGGTCTGAAAGTCCCAATAGTCACTTTCTGCTCGTTGATAATGGTTCTGGTTGGGATATCCACATGATCCAATGCCCATCAGATCATATCATAATATGGAAGTTGTCGTGTCCTGAATACTACCTTATGCATCTCTGATTGAACAATGATCTTGTATTTGGTGGCCAAGTCGTCTCTCTCATTATCACTGGAATTTTCTGAACAGTTCACCAATTCGGACTGCAAAACCTCAGAGACGTATGACCAGGTTTTGACCGAATCAATACTTCAGGGCGAAGTATCAGAAACAGTATCCACGCCTTGCCATGAACTCCCAACACTCATCTTGGAATCTTTTCGCGGGGCCATGATAGTGGACTCTGATTTAGCTCTCCTACAGTAAAAATGTGTATACATACAGAATTAGCTCAGCAAGAGAAACTTCTTTGCGCAAAATAGAAATGGAATTTGAAATAATGAGAGAAAAAGCTCTATATCCTGACCATTTAAAACCTTGGCATCCTTACAAACAGAATGGTCAAATCATTTTTTTGGGAAAAGATCTTGTCATAAAAACATCTTTACCTATCACTTCTAATAAATGCCATAAATTTTGACGGGTGACACAAGTTGGCGCAAAACTTTTAACATTAACCCGTAGACGGAGCATGTTAATATTTGTATTAATTTATTGATTAATCCGGTTCATCTTTTTAATTTAAACTTTCTTTAATCGTTAATCACTTTTTTGGCGTTCGCCATATCGAGAGATTTTACTTCTAGCTTTCAAGCCCTTAAAACCTAAGATCGCGAGGACATGATCTATTTAAGAAAAAACGTAATCCATATTAAGTGTTTAATTAATCACATTTAATTAATATTGTAACTTTGCGACTTGGGGCTACGAAGGTAGAGTTTCTTAGAAAAGCGTATGCCAAGTTGCAAAATCCCGATAGAGTTTAACTTTGGTAAAACTATTCACCCCTGACACTAATCGGGGTAAGCTGCGCAAATGTCTCGTGATTTATCCTATTAGAGTTATGATGGTAAGACTTATGGGTCGCGAATGCCGCGACGCAAAATCTTGACAGCACTTAACTAAGGTTTAAAGAACTTTACTCTCGGTGCTAACCTGGTGTTGACGGGCGAAATTGACCGTCTGTCAACTCAGAGAGTGGAACCGGTCCGGGGTTGTCTAATAACCCAAGATGTTTGGAATGAACCACCCTGACGGGTTTAGTGGCTCCATTAGCCGATCTAAGGTCCTAGGAAAACCAAAGAGGAAACTAATCTAATCTAACTAAAACTAAATAAAACAAACTAAACTAACTAAAACTAAATACAAAACTAAAACTACTCTAACTAACTATATATACACAATCTACTAATTAATACTATACTAATTCTACTTATTAGCTATCTAACTACTTATTGAACTATAACTTATTCAAAAATATACAATATCTACAGCTGGCAGATTTAAATAAAACCTGTAAAACTCATTTACTTTCTTCTCTAAGACAGCTAGAGATATTTTTTGATTTTTATGATTTTATTAACAAGAAATAGAACTCACTGAAATTAAACGATCTGATATACTAAAAACACATATATCTAACTAAATACTAACAAATAAACTAAACGAATAAACAACAAACTGACCTGGAAACACTCCAAATTTGTCCTGTGTATGATGACTTCGAAGCTGGTCGAAGGAAGGAAACTCGCACCGGATAATCCAAAAGCTTCTCGTAAATGATAGGCTGCACTGGTCTTTGAGTTGTTTACAGGACAAACAAGACATAAAAAATCATAACAATTATATGATTTATAAATCTCTGCAATAAGGGAAACCTGTTATGCAAAAACTTATACTTAATAATTCAACTTATGAAGAAGAGAAACCTGTCATTCACAAACTGAATCAATCAATTGCTATGTTTTTTAAACCCTTGGAAGAAATCAGATATGGATTATATTGATTAAATTATATAATTTTCAAAAGACTAAGATAGCTAAAGTAATCATTAACCAAATGCAAATAGATACACATAAACATAAAACAAAATATTGATATCATCAAAAGCTAAAGCTGTAGCAAAATATCAAATTCTGTCTCAGTCTGTATTAAAATTCCATATCCTTGTTCTCCCACGAATGAGGATGATATTATTACAAAAATAATGAGTATTTATAAGTTTTTCCACAGGGTAAAACCTCCCTATGGATAGTATCAAACTGTTTACATAATCTGGGAAGATATTCCCAAAATCAACTAAACTAAGAGACTAAAATGAAATCAAAATATCCAAATATCCTCTAACTGTCCATCCAATCCAATGCAATTTCAAATTTCACCTGAAATGGACCAAAAATAACAAGTTAGAGAGATATTTTATGAGCAAAACAATAAAAATTTGATTCCACAGACTTAGCTACAGAATCATCTGATTCTGTAGCTAGTCTAAAATAATATATAGAATCAGAACTTAAATCAAATCAAATCTTTTAAAAGAATTAAATCCAATTATCTTTCAATAATCATTTAAAATGAATCACTTAAGATTCAAATGATTTTATCATTCAAGATTAAACAGGATCAAAAGTGATTCAACCGAACACAGAGATAGGAATACTCTGTTGTTTCGTTACCACAAAATTGGGTCTTCAGATTCATAATCAAAAAGTAATAAAATTGTTTCATATCCAATTGAAACTGATAACCAATCATATCGTATGTGATTGTTAAACAATAGATACAATCCAATCCAACAAAATCATTTTCCACTTGATATAGCGAAAAGATTCAAATCCTTTAATCAAATTCAAAGATAGAAATACTCTGTTTCGATTATCGTTACAAGTTGGGTAAATGAAATCACATGTAACAACATCATAATCGTTTCTCAACAAATCGAATGAGATCGTTTCGATATTTAGTTGAGAACATAACAAATCACAAACACTTCATTATACCTATCTCATCAACGGGAGAAATCATCGCATCAAACAGGATTACCATAATAACTGTATAACAAAAGATTTAGATTGTGAACGAATTCAAACCAAAGCTGGCACATAACCAAAACGTAAAAGGATCAAACTTACCAGTCCTAGCATACTAATGATAATGAAATCGAATCCGGGAAAGATTGTAACAATCAAACTTAATCAAACCGTTTATAGCACCAGGATCATAACCAAATCAAATCTGAGCATGATACAAACCCATTCATTTGGAGGTAAACCATTAATTTTATAAACTAATCAATCAAATCTCAAAACATACCACTCAAATCCAATCGAAATCTAATGATTTCTATACTGGAAATAATCAAATCGTATATCAAATCGAACTTTGTTTCTATTCAAAGCAAAGCTATATATAGAATATACGCAATATAACAGAGCCATTCAGGCTATGAACAAAACTGTTTAAAAACTGAATCGCAAACATTATATCAACCTAGATTATTTACACAATGAAATGAAATTTTCCATACCTGTGTAGAGACGAGGCTGCTCAATTATACCAGCTTGGAATTTACAACAACTGTGGCTGATTCCACGTTTTTAAACAAGATAGAGCCAGTCGTCTTTTGTTTCTTATCTGTCGCTTGTAGCTTGGCCTTTTGACTGGTAAGCAGTGCAATCTGGTCTTCCAAAGATTGAATCTTTGACTGGAGAATCAGAACATCAAGGTAATATCGCTCTAACCATGAACTGCATTGGTCATAGGGTGGCTGCGTAGGTTTAGACAGAGCAAGCAAGGGTTTGGGCAAGTGAGCGAGGGTTTTACAAGGTAACTTAATGCCTGGGTAGTTAGGGTCGTCTTGTAGGCAAGGGGGTAGGTTCGATACAAAATCATACGAGGGTTCGACACACAAACCTTGCGAATAGGGATATTCATTGGCCAAAAACCGCTCCACTTCCTAATCGGAGTCCTTACTCAACACGATAGGGTTTGGCTTGACAGGGGGTTTTGGCTTGTTTCGTGCCATCTGTGAAATCAAACATGCATTCTTCTTCCCTTTAACATTTGCAGTGAGGTTCGCCTTGGGCTTTTTTCTCACAGGCTTAACAGTCTCAACACTCTTAATCACAGCGTGGGGCAAGTCGATAGGAGGGTCGGCCGAGGGTTTAGGTAGAAGGATCTGGTAGGGGACTGGGGGTACAACCTTGAATTCACTCACCACAGGTTTGTCAACCCGTGTAGGGTTCGGATCCTCGAAACCATTCTGAGCAACGAAACTGCTGCAACAATCCCCGTGCAGACTCAAATGACAAACAACAATAAGCTTAACAAACCCATAATGAAAAAGGCTACTATCAACCTGGTTTCTTTTGTACTTCTTAGACATTTTAAACAAGCTTCGATGCAAATAATAGGGCATATTGAGATGATAACCCATAAAAACCATAAGCAAACGTAGGTGGTGTAGGAACACAAACCCGTATCGACCCTCACATGTGATAAACTATTTGATTATCATTAATAAATCGTGCCAACATTGTTTAAGCATGGTTACGGGCATGCCTCTATCACAGGAGGTGATTTTGTGTGACTGGAAGAACAATGTCCATGGGACCTCTTCAACTTTGCAATTCTTGGACCATCGTTGTCTAGTGGCAGGCAAACCCGTAGCAAGACTGATAAACTGTTCATCAATTTCCAATTGTATATCGCTAACCTTGGCTCAACAACCATCGAAGGTCATGGAAAACTGTCGAACCACGCAAAGGTTAAAGCCATCGAAACATTCCACGAAGGTAAGCCATCCACTGTCTGCCAAATCTTGGCGGGCATTGTCAAACATCAACAGGGCCTGTTTTCCATTAGGTTCAACTAGCACTTGTGCCATGGAGTTGAATGCATGGTAAGGGAAGGTTTCAAACACACAGTAACAGAGCTATCCGAACCAACAACAATGAATCAAGCCAAAAGGGGTAAGCATTAACACAAACATGCAAAGGTGGTGGAGTTATTCACCGCCATGCAAAACAATTATGGTCAAAGTACAACCGCCGATATAGCTGGTCAATTCATAATAGTGGATCATCCATTAAGTCAGGTGTACAACTAATCAAATGCAATGTGCATACAAATATGCGCTAACACTATGCCATAGTGTTTAAACACCCAACATACAAATCAACACCCAAAATCAAATATGCGCTAATGTATTGATTCATAAGTTTAACCAAGGTGCCAAATAGTTGACAAGCCAAACAAATATAAAAGATTAACATAAGGATCCTATCATACATATATAGAAATTTAATCAAAACCCTTATGCATTTCATAGAATCAAAGATTAGGCAAGTCATAAAATGAAAAATCCAAATGCTCAATGTCTTACAAACTCAATAAAAATCAAGTCATATAATCAATCGAAGTATGAGAACTGATCAAAGGATATTTCCAATCGTGTAACGATCAATAAAAGGTAAGTGCAAATGAAAAAAGAAATAACCACAGTTTAGATAATGATTGAAAAACAACTACGAAAGGAGAATTTTTCACGCTTACAGTCGTGAAAACTTAACAAAGACAAATGTGTCAATGTCGCAAGAAATGAAAATGTCGTCTATTTGAAAAATGCGACGAAAAACTTGATGTTTGAAAAACATAGGTGTAGGCAGCTTATAGGATAATTGAAAAAGGTGAATTGGCTGCCAACAATGGCAACACACTGGTAGAAGAAGTTATTTCTGTCAAAAGAAACAAATTCAGATTAGGACATCAAAGAAAATTTCAACTCAAAAATAACAACCAGAAAATCATACTTAACATCATCATTAATCATTTTTTTTTTCAGCAATGTTTTAAAAGATGAAAACCAATAACAGTCTTAAGGTCAGCAAGTCATGATATTAAAGATAAAATCTTCAATACTGTTGGCATGGCCACTGCTGCCAGTAGGCTTTCATAGCTTCGACAGGGTTGCCATTTAACCCACTCTGACATCTGTATCCTGTCAAGAAGTTTTGGATCAGAATAAAGGACACTAAGGAGGTTTCTTATAATTTTTTTTTTTTTGCAGATTTTCATGTACCTGACATTGCTTCTCTACCAACTGGCCTATTCAGTATCCCGACGGGTTTACAAGCACTTCCCACAGCTCTTATTCATAATTTTATTTTTTTTTTATTTTGAAGATATATGGCTGAGCGGGGTGATGCTGAAAATCCTGATATTTTAACATATTTATCAGACCTCATCATAATTTTTTTAGCACCGTCCTTTATTCAGTTCCAGAGATGTTTTATAAAAACAAATTCCTATGACAGGGAGACATATTTTGAGTCATTTCTTTACGAAAAAGGGACAACGTAAAAAGATAATAGATGATCATGACAAACTTTGCTCATAGATTGAAATCAGTAAACTTCTTTCAAACAACAAAATTTCCAACAAAGATATCAATTTCAACAATATATCAATGATGTTTGTACAATTTTTTCAGAAGTTATTTCAGCGAAGGAACTTTCTATCGTCTTTGTATGAATGGCTCAGTGTACAGGTATGTGTATATCTAAAAACACAAACTGATAAATCAAATCAAAATAAAAAACAGAAAGCAAAAGAAAATGCAAACAAAACGAAATATTTACATAATATACAAGGGTAGTTATCAAGTAAAGTATCTCTTCAGGGCTTGGCCATTCACCGGATAGGTGTCAAGCTTCCCTTCAAGATTCTGTAATCGAAAGGAACTAGGACCCAACTTTTCAGCAATTAGAAATGGCCCAAGCCAAAGTTTTGAAACTTGGTGTGCTCACCCTTTCCTTTGTGGGGTTTGTCCCACTTCAAGACGATATCGCCTACTTGAAAATTTCTATCAGAAACAGAATTAGAATCGAACCAGATTTTAATCAATTGTTGATGTTGGTCTAACTTATGCTTAGCTTGGGCTCTTACTTCTTCCAAATTCATCAAAGCGTTAATTCGGCTTTCTAGAGGGGGGCAATCTTCTTCTTGGACTTTTTGTGATAATTGAAGCGAAGGAAGAAGAATGTGAGGTGGCAGAATGGCTTCTCTGCCATAAATGAGAAAAAAGGGGAAGTTACCTATAACGGCTTTGGGTGTTACCCTATCATCCCATAGTGCGTTCAACAGTGCATTGTGCCAATTCTTGTGATTTTCAGCCACGGTTCTCTTGATAATTTTGATCAAGTTCTTGTTTGTTGATTCTGCTAAGCCGTTGCCCTAGGGGTAGTAACTAGCAGAATACTTCATCTTTATTCCTTTATCCAAAGAAAACTCACTCATCTCAAGAGAAGAAAAGTATGAAGCATTATCAAAGACTAGACAATCAGGGATACCGAAACGAGTGATAATATTCGTGTTTAGAAAAGCGATTACCTGACTGGTGTTAACAGTTCTTAGTGCAACAGCTTCAGAACATCGTGTAAAGTATTATGTGGCTGTCACAATATACTTGTGTTGTTGCGAGGATGGAGGGTTAACAAGACCTATGATATCAAGGCCCCATTGCTGGATAGGAGAATCTACTGAAATCGGTTGCAAGGGAAAGGCTAGTTTTTGCAACCACCCTGATGCTTTCTGACAGATGATACATTTACGACACAAGTCATGGGCGTCCCTAAAAAGTGTGGGCTAGTAGTAACCAGCTCTTAAAACCTTATGAGCAGTAGTGTATCCACTGAAGTGGCCACTAGCTTCTCCTGTATGCAACTCAAGCAAGACTTTTTCTACTTCGTCTTTCTCGAGACAGTGCATTAGTACGTCGTCAAAATTCTGACGAAACAATATACCGTTAATTAGACGAAAGGAGACAGAATTTAGTCTCAACGCTCTTATTTTGGTGGGGTCAAGGTGACGGGGTGCCGATCCATGTTCAAGATAGAATCTAATATCGCTGTACCAAGGACTTACGAGTTTTTGTGCACAAAAAATCAAACTTTGATTGCGTTGTTCTAGGTTTGACGTATCACTATCTTCTTGCTGTCCTGTTTATGAATCAAGAACCAATTTACACAACCCTTGGCCTCTCACGATCTGAGCTGTGGTGATCTCTACGTCATACTTTTTCAAGGAGGTGACCCAGTTGGCTCTTTTCTCTCCTAACTCCTTTTGCACTAACAAGTTCCTTACGACAGGGTAGGGGACAATGAATTTCGTCCTTGACTTCAAAAGATAGGATCAGAAGTGCTTAACTACTTTAAAAACAACGTAGGCCTGTCGATCAACTGCTGGGTAGTTAAGTTCAACACCTTTGAAAGCAGAGCTCATAAAGGCAATGGGTACTTCGTTGTTTTCAGAATTCTTCTGAGTTAGGACTGCGACATAGGAACGATCAGAGGCAAAAGTATAGAGTGTAAAATCTTGAGAGAAATCAGGGCTCATGAGAGATGGAGTGTCTATTATGGCCTTCTTTATGGCATTAAAAGCTTGATTTTCTGTGGGTCCCCAGTGGTACTGTGTGTCTTTCTTAATCAGGTTCTGGAGAGGCCTGACCATTTCGGAGAAGCTGGGGACGAATCTTCTCACGAAGTTAATCTGGCCTAAGAAAGACTGGATGGATTTTTTGGATGTAGGAGGGGGAAGTTTAGCGATGACTTGAGTCCTCTCAGGGTCAATAATCATCCCATCACTAGATACAATGAATCCTAGTAATTTACCCTGTTCTACTGCAAAGATGGATTTTTTGGGGTTCAAGGAGATGCCGTATTTACAACATCGTAGCAGAACGACTCGTAAGTGAGCTAGATGATCGTCTTTGTTTTTAGAATAAATGGTCACATCATCTAAGTAAACTATGATAGAGTGATTGATTAAGCCTCAAAAATTAATGTCCATTTCTCTCTGAAAGGTAGCACTAGCATTAATCAATCCAAAGGGAATTTTGCGATAAGCATAAGTGCCCCATGGGGTACAAAAGGTGGTTTTGAGTTGGTCTGGTGGAGACATCAAGACTTGGTTGTATCTGGAGAAACCATCCAATAAAGATAGCCTCTCGGAAACATATACCTGTTGCAGGATCTGTTCCATGGGTGGGACATGATAATTGTCTTTGTCAGATGCTTTGTTGAGGTTTCGGAAATCGACCCAGAGTCAAATTTTCCCGTTTTTCTTCCAAACTGGGACAAGGTTGGACACCCATTGAGTGTGTCTAATAGGAAAGATTATTTTAGCACCTAGGAGTTTATTCAATTCTTTTTGAACGGTCGGTTCTAGTTTAGGGTGCATTTTCCTCAGTTTCTGTTGGAAGGGTAAGGTTTGGGGCTTCATTGGGATGACATGCTATATGATATTAGGATCGAACGTTTTAAGATCATCGTATGTCCATGCAAAGACATCCTTAAATTCTTTAAATAATTTAACAAAAGCAACTTTTTCTTGTCTAGAACATCCCGAGCCTAGATTAATACATTGAGGATTTTCACTAGTTCCTAAATTCACTTTTACATAAGACAACGAGGAACTATTAGTTTTACAATTGACCGTCTTTTTAAATTTATCTTCAAAATCATAAAACTTCTCTAATCTAACAATAGATTTGGGTATGGAATTTACCATGTCTGATAGAACTTCAGGAGATTTCAGATCAGGTATTACTGTAAAATCGTGCAAATTGTTGTCGTGTGTGCGTTCATCTATCACTGCACCTTGAAAGGTTTCTTCCATGTGCAGAAAGTTGATAATCTGCTGATCATCGTCAAATACTCTCCAGTTTGTGATATTGTCAGGAACATATTTTTGAAACAATAGCTCGATGGAGAATGCGTTTGGGGATAAGCCTTCTGCAGGAAGAAGTTTAGAGGCTACATTAGCTAGTAGATCTGCTTCAACATTATTTAATCTAGGAATGGAATTTATATTGAAAGCAAAAAATTTGTTCATTAAACTCCATACCTCAGACTGGTAACTTTTGAGATGCGGGGAAAGACAATGTATAGAATCTCTTAGCTGCCTAACCACTATTTCAGAGTCGCCAAATACAACCAGGTTTTGAATGTTCATATCCAAGGCTTTTCTGAGACCTTGCACTAAAGCCTCATATTCTGCAGTATTGTTAGTACATTCAAATTCTAGTCTACAAGCCATTAATGTCTTGTTACCTGCCGGATCGATAATAATGCAGCCTGCTCCAACTCCTTCTTTAGACTTAGAACCATCGAAATACAGAGACCAAATTTGGTTTCCATCGGGCACATGGGACTGTTGCATAGAAGCTGTTGGTTGCATATATGCTACGATCTCGGACTGCTGTTGTGGATTGTTGATAGGTAAAACCTCAGCCATGAAATTTCCGAAGAAGGTGTCCATCCCTTGGACTTCGGGTGAATCAGTAGAAGGTGTATATGGTTTGTTAGGATCATTCAAATTTGTGACCGTGAACTTAAGGTAACGCTCACGATTCACCCTGATCTTGTTAGGCTTACTGTTCTCTGGAAGCCATAAGTGAGACCAGTCTGTTGCGAAGTAACCATGTAGCTGCTCCGACCAGTCCCTGCTCAAAAACAGACCATACACTTCTGGAATATCCACAACGATTATATCAATAACCTGATGAACCTTTGGTTTAGACGATAATCTAATTAATACATTTTTTAGTTCGCCTATAACTTTAACATTTGTCCGATCAAGTTGTATGATTTTCAAAGTAGATGGTTCCACTTCAGCGTTAATCTTTTGGCAGACAGACCAAGGCATCAGATTAGATGATGCTCCTGAGTCAACCATACAATTATGCACATTTCTGTTGAAAATTTCGAAATTTAAAAGAGAAGGAGGTACATTTTTGCGAGTACTGAGAGTAGTAGCTTGTGGTTTTTTACTCGCAATTTCTAATGCTACTTTATCTATATTATTTACATTATTTACAGGAACTACAGGAAGGATTCCTTTATCTTGAGGATCATGATTATTTTTAGTGGAAGTCTTTTGTGGAACTTTTCTTTGCACAACCTTGTTACCACTTGAATTACCATTCTTGCCGTTTTCTGAAATATTTTGCAACATTTTCTGTAACAAAAATGGAAACTTCAACAACTCATAAATAGAAATGTTAGCCCTTAATTTTTTAAGATCTTCAATGACATCATAGTCTAAGTTAGGGCTGACATTGCTCTGTTTAGTTTCTGCTGATTTAGATGGATTTGGAGGTGAAGTTGTAGTGCTCTCGGTAGAAGGTTTGTTTGCTGTCTTACTCCTATTGTTGTAAGGGTGAACAGTCTCGAAGTTATCTTGAAAGATGCTATCCGAGAAGTGTCCAAATATGTTTAGAGAAGACTCTTCTTCTGGAACTGTTTCCTGTTCGACTTCCTCCTGAGGGATCTCGGGAGGCATCAAGTTATCTTGAGCTTCCATAATTGTTTGAAGGGCACATTGTAAACTTTTTAGGTTAAGGCCTTCAGGGTTTGGATTAGGTCGGTTGGTAGGAAAAGGATTTTGGAAAGGAGGTTTGTAGGGTCCTTTACTCGAGGAAGCTTCTTCAGTCGACCTTTTTAAGTATATAACTTGATATGACAGCTTTTGAACAGCTTTAGTTAAATTTTCCAAATCAGAGTTTTCAGGTTGTGTTTTACTTTGTGTGGGTCTGGGGAGGATTTCAATCTTCTTTTTGGAAGAAGAAACGGTCTCCGTTTCGTTGCTAGAAGAGTCCTTAAGACTAAGTATGTCTTTTTCAATCCGAGTAGCCTCTTCGAAGGCTTCTAACAACATGGCCTTTTTGGATCGTTTAACCCAAATAGCTATACTTTGATGTAGAGCTTTAGTGTAGTATGCTATTACAAGACTCTCAGCAGGCATAGAATCTGCAGGGATTCGATTTTTAAGTGTTAAGAATCTTTGATTAAAATCTTTAACTTTTTTCTTTTGGGTTCATTTTTAAGCTTGAAAGATCCATGACTAAGTCTTCCGGAGGTTTACCATCTCCGAAATTTTCCAAAAAGCATGACTCAAACTTTTACCAAGACACTATGGTATGGGGCTGTTGGTCATAGTACCAAGTGGATGCATTACCCTCAAAAGTATAAGGGAACAACCTACAAACAACGTCTTCATGTTCAACATTGCAGAGTCTAATGGCTAACATAAATTTTTTGATATGATCTTCAACTATCTATTTTGAATCAGGATCAAACTTGGGAAGCCATTTCTCTGGGTGCTTAGGTAAAGGGTGTTGGGATTCGGGTACAACTACAACATCCTGGTCCAACCAGGGTCTAGGAGGGTTGTTTTGATTTTCCATTGGGGTAGTGGGTGTGGAAGGATGAGAAGGCGAGTTTCCTTCGTCTGAAGAGGAATCTCCTCCAGAAGAGGAAGGAGATGAGGGAGGTGGTGAAGGAGGTATCCCAGATCCTCCTGCAATAGGATTTGTGATTGTATCTGTGGGATTCATAGTGAGGTTAATGTCACCTAATTGTTCTCTGATATCAGAGAAGTCCAAAGGTTGACCCCATAGATGGTTTGGTTGCCTAAGATGAGCTAAGGCACTATGTGTTTTAATAAGAGATTGACGGATAATCTCTTGTGTGTCACCACCTGTAGGATTAGGGGTTGCTGGCTCAACTGTGATCTGTGGATCTTCGGTTGAAGTAGTTGCTTTTTGAAGAGGGATATTATTTTGTGAACGACTTCTAGTCACTATAGGTGAGCGATTAGGGGGGGGAAGAGTCTTGCGACCCCCTCGTGCCATTAATTAAGTTCAAGCCCTCCTTTTAGCGCCATTTGTTGATGGGCAAAATTGATCGTCTGTCAACTGAGAGAGTGGAACCGGTCCGGGGTTGTCTAATAACCCAAGCCGTTTGGATTGAACCACCCTGACGGGTTTAGAGGCTCCGTTAGCCGATCTAAGGTCCTAGGAAAAACAAAGAGGAAAATAATCTAATCTAACTAAAACTAAGTAAAACAAACTAAACAAACTAAAACTAAATACAAAACTAAAACTACTCTAACTAACTATATATACACAATCTACTAATTACTACTATACTAACTCTACTTATTAGCTATCTAACTACTTATTGCACTATAAATTATTCACAAATATACAATATCTACAACTGATAGATTTAAATAAAACCTGTAAAACTCATTTACTTTCTGCTCTAAGACATCTAGAGATATTTTTTGATTTTTATGATTTTATTAACAAGAAACATAACTCACTGAAATTAAACGATCTGATATACTAACTACACATATATCTAACTAAATACTAACAAATACACTAAACGAATAAACAACAAACTGACCTGGAAACGCTCCAAATTTGTCCTGTGTATGATGACTTCGAAGCTGGTCGGAGGAAGGAAACTCGCACCGGATAATCCAAAAGCTTCTCGTAAATGATAGGCTGCACTGCTCTTTGAGTTGTTTATAGGACAAACAAGACATAAAAAATCATAACAATTATATGATTTATAAGTCTCTGCAATAAGGGAAACCTGTTATGCAAAAACTTATACTTAATGATTCAACTTATGAAGAAGAGAAATCTGTCATTCACAAACTGAATCAATCAATTGCTATGCTTTTTAAACGCTTGGAAGAAATCAGATATGGATTATATTGATTAAATTATATCATTTGCAAAATACTAAGATAGCTAAAGTAATCATTAACCAAATGCAAATAGATACACATAAACATAAAACAAAATATTGATATCATGAAAAGCTAAAGCTGTAGCAGAATATCAAATTTTGTCTCATTCTGTATTAAAATTCCATATCCTTGTTCTCCCACGAATGAGGATGATCTTATTACAAAAATAATGAGTATTTATAAGTTTTTCCACAGAGTAAAACCTCCTTGTGGATAGTATCAAACTATTTACATAATCTGGGAAGATATTCCCAAAATCAACTAAACTAAGAAACTAAAATGAAATCAAAATATCCAAATATCCTCTAACTGTCCATCCAATCCAATGCAATTTCGAATTTCACCTAAAATGGACCAAAAATAACAAGTTAGAGAGATATTTTATGAGCAAAACAATAAAAATTTGATTCCACAGACTTAGCTACAGAATCATCTGATTCTGTAGCTAGTCTAAAATAATATACAGAATCGGAATTGAAATCAAATCAAATCTTTTAAAAGAATTAAATCCAATTATCTTCCAATAATAATTTAAAACGAATCACTTAAGATTCAAATGATTTTATCATTCAAGATTAAACAGGATCAAAAGTGATTCAACCGAACACAAAGATAGGAATACTCTGTTGTTTCGTTACCACAAAATCGGGTCTTCAGATTCATAATCGAAAATTAATAAAATTGTTTCATATCCAATTGAAACTGATAACCAAACATATCGTATCTGATTGTTAAACAATAGATACAATCCGATCCAACAAAATCATTTTCCACTCGATATAGCAAAAATATTCAAATCCTTTAATCAAATTCAAAGATAGAAATACCCTGTTTCGATTATCGTTACAAGTCGGGTAAATGAAATCACATGTAACAACATCATAATCGTTTCTCAACAAACTGAATGAGATCATTTTGATATTCAGTTGAGAACATAACAAATCGCAAGCACTTCGTTATACCTATCTCATCAACGGGAGAAATCATCGCATCAAACAAGATTACCATAATAACTGTATAACAAAAGATTTAGATTGTGAACAAATTCAAACCAAAGTTGGCACATAACCAAAACGTAACATGATCAAACAGAATTTGTCATAGATTTCGATCATTGATCCTTGCACAACGAGCAAACAAGACTGATCAATTTTGATCACAATCGTTTGAATCAAACGAATCATAACAAGGTTTGACCAATTCATTTCACAAAATTAAAATACAGAGCATCGATTATAATCTAAACTCGACTCATAGAACAAACTTGCCAAATTAGAACCAGAGCGAATCGATTGGCTAAGATTTTCACACAGTTGGTATGATTTAGGTTCATTTTCCAATTCGGGCGTGAAGGCTATTCGGGCATATTGTTTTCATCAAAGAAACAGAGTCGTTATCCTTAACTCGGAAACAATCAAACGACACAGCAAGCATCTTCCCGAAATACTTACCAGTCCTAGCATACTAATGATAATGAAATCGAATCTGGGCAAGATTGTAACAATCAAACTTAATCAAACCGTTTATAGCACCAGGATCATAACCAAATCAAATCTGAGCATGATACAAACCCATTCATTTGGAGGTAAGCCATTAATTTTATAAACTAATCAATCAAATCTCAAAACATACCACTCAAATCCAATCGAAATCTAATGATTTCTATATTGGGAATAATCAAATTGTATATCGAATCGAACTTTGTTTCTATTCAAAGCAAAGCTATATATAGAATATACGCAATATAACAGAGCCATTTAGGATGTGAACAGAACTGTTTAAAAACTGAATCAAAAACATTATATCAACCTAGATTATTTACACAATGAAATGAAATTTTCCATACCTGTGTAGCGGTGATGCTGCTCAATTATACCAGCTTGGAATTTACAACAGTCGTGGCTGATTCCACTTTTTTAAACAAGATAGAGTCGGTCGTCTTTTGTTTCTTATCTGTCGCTTGTAGCTTGGCCTTTTGACTGGTAAGCAGTGCAATCTGGTCTTCCAAAGATTGAATCTTTGACTGGAGAATCGGAACATCAATGTAATATCGCTCTAACCATGAACTGCATTGGTCACAGGGTGGCTGCGTAGGTTTAGACAGAGCAGGCGAGGGTTTGGGCGAGTGAGCGAGGGTTTCACAAGGCAACTTAATGCCTGGGTAGTTAGGGTCATCCTGTAGGCAAGGGGGTAGGTTTGATACAAAATCATACGAGGGTTCGACACACAAACCTTGCGAATAGGGATATTCATTGGCCAATAACCGCTCCACTTCCGAATCAGAGTCCTCACTCAACACGACAGGGTTTGGCTCAATAGGGGGTTTTGGCTTGTTTCGTGCCATCCGTGAAATCAAACGTGCATTATTCTTCCCTTTAACATTTGCAGTGAGGTTTGCCTTGGGATTTTTTCTCATAGTCTTAACAGTCTCAACACTCTTAGTCACAGCGTAGGGCAAGTTGATAGGAGGGTCCGCCGAGGGTTTAGGTAGAAGGACCTGGTAGGGGACTGGTGGTACAACCTTGACTTCACTCACCACAGTTTTTTCAACCCGTGTAGGGTTCGGATCCTCGAAACCATTCTGAGCAACGAAACTGCTCCAACAATCCCCATGCAAACTCAAATGACAGACAACAATAAGCTTAACAAACCCATAATGAAAAAGGCTACTATCAGCCTGGTTTCTTTTGTACTTCTTCGACATTTTAAACAGGCTTCGATGCAAATAATAGGGCATATTGAGCTGATAACCCATAAAAACCATAAGCAAACGCAGGTGGTGTAGGAACACAAACCCGTATCGACCCTCACAGGTGATAAACTGTTTGATTATCATTAATAAATCATGCCAACATTGTTTAAGAATGGTTACGGGCATACCTCTATAACAGGAGGTGATTTTGCATGACTGGAAGAACAATGTCCATGGGACCTCTTCGACGTTGCAATTCTTGGACCATCGTTGTCCAGTGGCAGGCAAACCCGTAGAAAGACTGATAAACTATTCATCAATTTCCAATTGTATATCACCGACCTTGGCTCAACAACCATCGAAGGTCATGGCAAACTGTTGAACCACGCAAAGGTTAAAGCCATCGAAACGTTCCACGAAGGTAAGCCATCTACTATCTGCCAAATCTTGGTGGGCATTGTCAAACATCAACAGGACCTGTTTTCCATTAGGTTCAACTCGCACGACTGGTGCCATGAAGTTGAATGCATGGTAAGGGAAGGGTTCAAACACACAGTAACAGAGCTATCCGAACCAACAGCAATGAATCGAGCCAAAAGGGGTAAGCATTAACACAAACATGTGAAGGTGGTGGAATTATTCACCGCCATGCAAAACAATTATGGTCAAAGTACAACCGCCGATATAGCTATTCAATTCATAATAGTGGATCATCCATTAAGTCAGGTGTACAACTAATCAAATGCAATGTGCAGACAAATACGCACTAACACTATGCCATAGTGTTTAAACACCCAACATACAAATCAACACCCAAAATCAAATATGGGCCAATGTATTGATTCATAAGTTTAACCAAGGTGCCAAATAGTTGACAAGCCAAACAAATATAAAAGATTAACATAAGGATCCTATCATACATATATAGAAATTTAATCAAAACCCTTATGCATTTCATAGAATCAAATATTAGGCAAGTCATAAAATGCAAAATCCAAATGCTCAATGTCTTACAAACTCAATAAAAATCAAGTCATATAATCAATCGAAGTATGAGAACTGATCAAAGGATATTGCCAATCGTGTAACGATCAATAAAAGGTAAGTGCAAATGACAAAAGAAATAACCACAGTTCAGATAATGATTGAAAAACAACTACGAAAGGATAAGTTTTCATGCTTACAGTCGTGAAAACTTAACAAAGACAAATGTGTCAATGTCGCAAGAAATGAAAATGTCGTCTATTTGAAAAATGCGACGAAAAACTTGATGTTTGCAAAACACAGGTGTAGGTAGCTTATAGGATAATAGAAAAAGGTGAATTGGCTGCCAACACCTGGGTAAGCTTTCAAGGTTATTTCGTGACTTCGCGCATCGGGGCTTAGAAACAGTGTGACTTGTAACTCTCGAAACGCGATATCTCGAGGTAAAGAAAAGTGAAAAATCTTGTTCAATAGTTAAACGAAAACAACATTAGGAGTACAATGACCATCACCACTTTGTATATCGGGACTACTGATATTTTTAGTGGGTAAAGGCCATGAAGTAGAAGACAAGTTAAATGGCCAACCTTTGATTGTAATAATTACACTTAAACTAGTCGAAAAAGGTGGCTCCAACAGAGGTCAATGTACAAAACTCAAAATAATGAATGATGTTCCACACAGAACTAGACAAGAAATGCACAGGGAAGTGAGGGCCACATTAACTTCAGTCAGTAAATTGAGTTAAATTAGGAGCAGATGGAAGAGTTAGTGAGGGAGGTGAATGAGATTGCTATGGGCATCAGGCCTTCCAACGACTCTGAGAAGAAAAACCCAAACTCAAGAGCATTCTTGAGCTCGAGTTGAGACACTGGAATATGTCCAAACAACATAGTTACAGCCACAAAATGATCAAACCTCCATCATCCTGTAAATGCAACAACTTGACTGAATCTTCCATGCCTGAGCCATTCAGTGTGAGAGGGAACATAAACACCAGGAACAGAGAAAAACTGACCATGATACTGCTATAATCAAACCTCCATTAGAAGTGTATAACAATCCTCAACTAGATCATCCATGATCAAGTGTTTTAAACAGATTTTATAGACAAAATGAAAAGAAGCAAGAAGCTAACTTTTATTAACATGAATGTCTCAAATTTATTACATAACCAAAGAACAACTTTGGCATCACAAGAATTACAAAATTGGGATCTCTGCTCAACCAGTTGACCACCACTACAAAAATATAAAAATTATTCCTATATACTCAGAACAATTCGCCACTAACAGTAGAGGCATGCTCGAGTCTTTGCATTCAAGGCTTTATGTATGCATGTTCTCTAGCATACTGCGCATGCAGTCTTCTGTCAGATGCAAGCTTCTGCTAGATGCAAACATGTTTCAGTAGGAACCTGCAGAAGAACTTACTTGCTGACAGTCTGACCTGGCTTTCTATTAAGTGGCGAGACGAGGTTTCACCAACCTTTCTCACCTTCATTAACTGTCTGCATTGGTATCAGGACAAGGCCTAAGTCAACTTGGCACCTGGAAAACATGTTGTCTACACCCCGTAAATATCTGCCACCTGAGCTTTGCTGGACCTTTGATTTCGGGCTTGGAATGAGTCACTCTGAGTGTTGTGGTTTGCGCTCATGGCTGCGGCCTACAGCCCTTGACAACTTTATGTGATAACACCATGTAAAAAAATACTTTAAGTCAACCATCCTAATTATAATAGATAAGGAGTCAAGGGACGAACCATATCCACATAATAATTAAGTGTTCATCATGTTAGCAGGTGTCTCCATGTGTGACGACCCCATCCAATAAACAACAAATCAAAGTGTAATACTAGATATATATAATAAGTATGAATTAATAAATAAGATTATATTTAGGTCATATTCATCCCTTTTCCATGCTAAATGAGAACCCATAACAAGGTGGCTATGACCCACGACTTCTATTAAGGAGACTTCACAATAAAATATAATATCATTGCCTCCACATGTGTGCCATTTCCAAGAACATGGTAAAATAAAGTATAGAGTTGAACTTTACATGGATGAAAGGGGATCACAACACTTGATCAACTTTTCTATCATCATAGGCCTATTCCAATGAATATGGTTTGAGAGGCCAAAAAGGGGTGACCTCTATTAAAATAGCTATCTCCACATATGTGTCCATGATGGTAAAAGTAAAATTTCATTAGGAGGTTTAATACATGATATAGAATGGGATGACCCTATTAAAGTAAAACATTATAAAGTTCCTCCATAAAGTGTATCAACAAGGATTATATCTTATAATTTGTAGCATGAAAAAAAAAGTGGTATCTCTTAGTAAACCTCGTCATAAGTCAAAATCATATGGGTGAGTGTTAGGATGAGCAATATAATAATGGATAAATCATCTATGATATACCATAGCATCTCACAACTATTCATCAAGGCATTAAGTGAAATCACTCATGACCCCAAAGATTCATCAAACAAAGATATGAAACCATGAAGAAAGAATCAAACCATGAGAATCCATTAGAAAGGGAAAATGGATATCCTCCAATCCAATGCACCAAATCGAAAAAGAAAAACATCATCTCCAAGAAAATATTGAAGGTGTGTACCCTCAATCAATCAAAAACTCCATGGATACCCTCAATTAGATAGGATTCCTATATAATTACCAACAATCCATCCATCGATGTCATAGATAGGATTCTGAAAAGAGGAATGTTCTTTGCACCAACCATTCTCATCACATGCATGAATAAATAAATTTGTAGTTTTATCATTACATCCATCTCCAAGTCATCATTATGCATATCATCAAATTTAGACATTTGGAGACAACCGTGGCTTACCATATCGTTATCTTCATGGGAGAATGAGAGTAATTCTTGAGTGTTTTCATGGACATGATCTTCTTCATGTATAGTTACCAAATGAACTTCATTTGCTTCACCCTCAACTTCAAGATCTGAAATGTGATGCTCAAGAGGCTCATGAGATGAAGAGGAATCTATGTTCTCCAAGTATTTCACATCTTGTATATCATGAGAATTGGGTAGATCTTGAAATTTGTTTATCTTCAACTTCCCAATAATCATAAAATGCCTTGATTAAATCTACAAATGAAGATATTATTCCTTTTCCCAACTACCGAAACCAATCTCTTACATATCCAAGAAAACTATGAGAAAATAATCTAATAACATCTTCATTATCTATGTTAATTTCTAAAGCATAATCCATAAAAGATGCAACATGTTTTGTATCTATATGATTAAATTTGGAACACTAGAAATCCATCCCAAAGAGCTTTATTTGGATACCCTAAATGTTGTAAATATCAAAAGAAAGCTACATACTTTTCTGTCATGATGCTATATTGATTTATTCAAATCAGAAAATGAAATCTGAAAATGGTCTCCATTACCTCATACAAAAAATACTGGAGTCACCAATATGAGATTTCTAGGTTCCTTCAATGTTGTTGGATGCACACACATATACACCCAACAATGTCTTCAAAAACTTGCAAGGAACAATTGCTTCATTCCTTCATGGAGTCTCCATATGAGTAATGGATCTTCAAAATTCTACAATCATAAAATATCATATGTAGCAAGACTACAAATATGGGAATTAGACTTTATTGCCAACAATGACACCAAAAATGTTACTCACAAACTACCACCTTTAGATTAAAGTCCAAAAGATTGGTACTAGCCTATGGGAATCTAAGAGGGAGGTCAATGTCATCTCGCCAACCCTCTTCACACTCCAACCAAGGGGGGATTCCCTAAGGTAGTATTGCTAATTCTTAGGCAATAAGGGCTCGAGGTGAAATGAAGAGTGACTTAAAAAAAACACATGTTGTAATATGGGTTTAGAAAGAAATGATGGGAGGATCAAGACTTGTGTCAAGTCCATTGGGAAAGTGGAATTAAGGATAAACTACTAAGGATGATTACCATGAGGTTAATAGTGAATATGTATTGAAGAGGAAATAATCAATCAATTCTTTCTATCCATTAATGAAAAAGATAATTTTTGAATTCCCGAATCAAGGAGACATCATAAACATGCAAGAGAGTGTATTTCTTGATGGATATGTAAACATGTAACTAGACCAAATCAAGGAGAAAGACACATGTGAACAAATTCTAGCAAAAAATACAAAGGCTTAGAAGGGAATAGACTACTCATTTTCTCTTCTTAATAAAGGAACAATATTATTGATGAGGAAATATGTTACCCATATTATTTCATCCCTCCAATACACTTGATGCTAGTATTTTCAACCTTAATATTCATGAATAAAATCCAAGAAAATATACTTCAACAATAGAAGAACCTCCAACTCTCATTTCTCTTCAATATCTTCAAAAAAAGCTTAATAGGGGAGAGCTTTCCAAATCCAACCATACAAATGAGAGAGAGAGAGAGAGAGAGAGAGAGAGAGAGAGAGAGAGAGAGATGTGAACAAATTCTAGCAAAAAATACAAAGGCTTAGAAGGGAATAGACTACTCATTTTCTCTTCTTAATAAAGGAACAATATTATTAATGAGGAATTATGTTACCCATATTATTTCATCCCTCCAATACATTTGATGCTAGTATTTTCAACCTTAATATTCATGAATAAAATCCAAGAAAATATACTTCAACAATAGAAGAAGCTCCAACTCTCATTTCTCTTCAATATCTTCAACAAAATCTTAATAGGGGAGAGCTTTCCAAATCCAACCATACAAATGAGAGAGAGAGAGAGAGAGAGAGAGAGAGAGAGAGAGAGAGAGAGAGAGAGAGAGAGAACCCTTATATAGGTTTGAACTAAATTCTTTTTACAATAAAAAAGTGATTGTTTTCCTAGATCCATTAGTTCTCCAAGGAATACAATAAAATATTACATTTCTATCCTCCTCAACAAACTCCTTACTAAACCCCCAGATAGGGTGACAAGGAAGAGAATGTGGGAGGGGATGACTCTTCAGGGCTCGTGCACACCTATCCTTGGCTTAGCCCACAACGTCACACTTAACATCCTCTCCTCCTGACTGTGTTCAAATGGGTTTAATATTAGAAAGTGTGATCTCTACGACAGGGTACTTCCCTCCTACAACATTCATTCCTCTTGTACCTTTCTAGATTCGGATGGATTACTTGCTATTTATGAAAAGGAAGGATTTATTTATGGTAAAATTACGGACCCAACATGTCTCTTTCATCCTTCATGGTTTTATATGACCTCCTCAATTGCAAATACCTTCACCACCCCCAACTTTGTCTCTTGCCGCTATGTTCTCTCATCTTCCTTTGGCTTGCTTCCCGACTTTTATTGCTCCCTTTATCCTTTTTGTTTTTCTATGGTTCTTCTCTTTCAAATGCCCTCTTCTTTGGTGAGTCTTCATGGAGAGAGTTAGTTCCTTCCTTCGGTCATGATGCAAGAGAGATAGGCTCACTACCTCATGGGCATAGATGAATGAAGATGAGTCCACAAGAAATATTCCAAGCCAATAATCCCCCTGAAATTCAAGCCGAGATTGATATGGGTGAGGTTGATATGAGGATCCATAGGAATTTCACTAAGGACAAAGTTGTGGATGCTAGTATGTGCTCCTAGATTCCCAAATTTGGTTCTTCACACACTCGGGAAACTAATTATTACCAAATAATTGACTTATATTATCATCTGAAGATCCTTATAGGAAAGGCATTGGTTGAAAAAAATGAAGCCTATCGTGAGATGTTTCTACAACTTGATGATGTCGAACTACAGATTAAACTAGTAGACAACAAAATCAATTTGCTCTCCGAGAAGCTCACAGGAATGGACTTCACCAGGATCAAAATCTCTCAATCATGGGTTCTAGTTGCTGAAGATAATGCTTTGCATGCTTAAATTTTCATATGTTAGGCCTATTAATGTTTTGGTTTACTAGTTTCAAAGAAAATGAGGATATGATCCCTCCTCATCTTAGGCATTAGTATACTAATTAGACCCCTCTCAATTCTTACTATTTTCCCTTCAAACTCTAGTATTTTATGTTATGTAGTACTAGGTTCTATAGGCTTCTCAAGTTAATTTGGTCAAACAAGTTGATTTTTTGTTGTTGGTCTTATTTTCCCAATGGCAAGCCAGTAGACCAAACAATGGAAAGTTTATTTTTTAAGTTAATATGAAGTATTATGAATAACTTATCGAAGCAAACTCTTTACTAAAATTAAAACTGATTTGTTGGGATCCACTCTTGTTATTGGATAAATCCGTAAGTGCGGACACAAACCGATCTCCCTAGATCCACCTGGATCTAGAACAAAGCAAGAACAATCCCATTTTCTTTGTGGCCTTTTGTGTTTTTCTATGGCCATTTGCTCTAGTTTCATTTTTCTCCTGTCCTATCAGTCTTTGAGTCTTCAGGATACCCTGATAGACCTTCTGAGTCCAGAAGCTTTGTTGAATTTTACTTCATTTTTCAATTTTTTTGATATGTTCAGGACTTCTCGCACTGCACTTCATTGCAGCCTGTGAGAACTGGTCAGGTTCACACCCTGCACATAGGTTTCAGTGCAAGGTCCTCGCACCTTGCTAAAAGGTCACCTGGGAGAATCATATGTTCTCGCACTGTGTAATATTGCTTACATGCGAACATGTTTTTTCAAAATTTTGAAATTAAGTTTTGGTCTTTCTAACTGCTCAGATTAGTTGAATTACCTCTTATGGGTTTCTTGGACCTCTGTTTGATGTGTTTCCTGTTTTAGTTTGCATGCGTGAACAGTTTTAGGGTTTCAAGGTTTTTCTTGTCCTTTGTGTCTTGAATTTCATTTCTTGACTCTTCTTGGCAAAACGATTCTCTCTGACTTCAGATTCTGAGTGTGTTTGATTGGTTGAGAACTAGTGATTGGTTGAAAGTTGAGAACTTGGTTTTTCTCATTTGCTTATTGGTTTGAAAGAACATTTTCGTTTGCTTTGAGAAGACTATTTGGTTTTCTCTTTATTTTTGCTTTCATTGAAAGAGTTGATTGGGTTGATATTGCTTGATTCTTTATGATTTGATTTTCTTCTCTCTCATTGGTATAGTGAGAGTTCTTTTTGAAAAGTGAACACAAAGTTTTCTTTCATCAAATTGTTTTTGTCATTTACAAAACATTGAAAATCAATTTTTTTGAGATTGTTGAAGTATTGAAAAAGAGACACATAGAGAATAGTCATTTAATAAGTGATTGTTTGCATTGACATTTGAAAGGAAATTGTGTATTGTAGTTCCGGGTTGATTTGGAAAATTTTCTCTCTCTCCCATACATAGGATTCATTGAATGAAAAGTGATACATTTCATTCACGTCCCTGCATTATTGGGTTAGAGTCATACAACATAAGTTTCACTTCCGTTACCTTTGAGTAAACAACAACTCTTAAAAATATTGCATAATCATAAAATTTATCTAGTAACTCTTTTCTAGGGCTCTTTTACACAAACATTTAGCTAGGCTAGTGCTTTGGAGTAGGAAGAGAGATACACTCTCCAAAAGCTCAAAACACACAATAGCATCTTGATTTAGGGAGTGTTAAATTCCATTTGCAACATATTGTGCTGGGAAGCCCTTCTAACACAAGGGTCAAGCACTAGGTCGCATTGGTGTTGGCAGAGTTACTCACCTTGCTTTGTTGACATCAATGTAGAGATTGCACATATTACGGGGGTCACTCAGAGGTATACCCACAATGATGAGTGGAAGCCTTTTGAGTTGATTTCAGGCTAGATACCCTGCCCTTGCGTGTGGATCGGACTGTCGACTGTTCCCCCAAGATTTTCTGTTGTTTGTGGTGACCTTAGTGACCTATCTCTTTATGTTCTTACCCAAGGTGACTGTGGAGGGGAAAGTCTTCACGGTACCTGGAATTGACGTTGACCAAACTCACTCGGGATCCTTGGAGGGTATACCCACAATTATGTGTGGGAGCTTGCACCAGGGTGTAAGTCCGTTAAGCAGGTCGTCAGCGTAACTTTTCCATCCTAGCCCCGCCCCTTCTCGTCTTGTTGTTGCGACGTTGGATTTCATCACCAACTAGTGGCTTCGAAATTAGAAGGTTTGGTTTGCCTGGTGATTGCTTCCTAGATTTTGTTTACTAGTGTGTGTTGTTTGTTTCTCGAAATTGACCCGAAGAATTTCTTCGCGGATCTTGTCACTTGTTTACAATTGCTCCCCCACGATGTTCACGTAGGATGCAAGGTTTATCTCTAGAGAATCTAGACGATTCTCAACCCTTGCCTACTAGTACACCTAAGGGCTCTCCTCACCAGAGTGAAGTCCCAGTTATTACCCCACCACACGTGGAAACAAGTGAAGTCCCAGTTGTCACCACACCACCAGTAGACTCAGCTGACTCTCTAGAACCTTTTCGAATTACCAATACTAGAGAGGACTATCGCATTCACCATGGTGAACAACCTTTTGTACGATTACATTCTTCTGAAGAAGCAGTGGTTACATCTTCTGAATCAGCTATTGGGCCTTTTCCTGAGGAAGAAGGCCAAGATCCTTTTTGGTCAGGTAATTTTCGAAGGGTCCTTTTTGGTACTGAATCACCTATAGTCTACGCAATAAACCCTCTGGTGCTTACTGAGACAGAGACTATACCAGTGACTACCACATATCACTTTGTTCTCCTCGATGAGATGGCCCATCTTGCGAATAATACGAGTGTCCCAACCAAGATTACTACAGCTAGTCTTGCTCCTATCAATACCCAGCGACTGCCTGATGTCATTCTGACACTACCACCAGGATACCATGCGTTGAATGCTTTGTTGAATGCTTCTATTCCAACACCTTCACAAACCCCATATGGTACTCCTGGGGGTCCTTCTGGCCATCCTATTCCCAGTTTTATTCCGACACTCCCTCAATTTCCTGCTAGCAATCCTAATCCTAGTGGCACTATACCGTCCATTACACCTAACTTGCAGAATCCCTTTGGTGGACAAGGTGGTACGATTCCATTTCCTCTTATCGGACATAATCCACTTACTACACAACCTACGATTGGTACAAAACTTTCGGTTGGAACTCCACCGACGATAGGGGGACCAACCCCACCGTTTGGACAAAATATACCTCCTGCTTTGGCTCAGTATTGGAATCAGATGATACAACATCTTCCTCAAATTCTTGGGGGGCAACAGCCTGTACCTACTATAGGCCAACCATATCCAGGTGTACCCAATCCTATTTGGGGTCAAGGTCAGAATGTTCCACCTCAGATCCCTACTCAAACTCAAGGTTACAATCCTTGGAGTTACTACCCTCTCCAACCACCACCGAATCAGCCGGGATCTTCCCACTATGGACAGACTACGTACGGTCCTACTGGTTTGCCGACAGGGCTTCCACCCCAAAGTCACCAGTATCCACAGGTGAATCGAAAATTACCTTTTCTTGCTACTTTGGATTTTCCAGATTTTTCTAGGATTCTAAATGATCCTATTCGTCACTCTCCACAATGGCCTGTTATTTCGACCAAGCTTCCATCGAACATTCCTAAATTCGATGGAAAAGCGGGAGAGGACCCGAACAATCACGTTATGAATTTTCACTTATGGTGTTCATCCAACTCATTGATGGATGACTCTATTTGTTTACGTCTTTTTCAACGAACCCTTACTGGTTATACTGCGAAGTGGTATATTGAATTGCCGCGAGGTTTCTTCTCTGATTTCAACACCCTAGCTATGGATTTTCTTACGCAATACCAGTTACCAATCCGTTATGATACTGGGACTGAGATTTTGAATTGTTTCAAACAGAATAAAGGCACTCATATATCGGATCATATCCATGAGTGGAGAAGGAGACGATGTCTCATTAAACTTGAACTCCCCGATCAGTTACTGGCCGAATGGTTTACAAAATCCTTTGTGAACGAAATTGGTAAGGACATTGCCATGGGTGGCATTGTCACTGAGGAGAAGGCTATAAGTCATGCTTAATATCTTGATCTTGTTTATTCGCAAACGGGAACACTTTATGATTTATTATCTGAGTTACCTCATCCTGGTACTTCCAGCACTTCAACTACTCCAGTTGCCTCACATGCAGTTGACGGTGTGATTGGTACTGCCCAAGCCCAATCACATCCCGTTTCAAGCACCAACCCTAAGTATGCTTCTTCTAATGTTCAAAATGCTCCATCTCCTACCACTCCTACCGGTAAAACTTCTGAGGTGAACGTTGTTCAATCTACCCCAACCGGTAAAAATAAATCTAAAAAAGGGGCGAGGCAAGAATAAGAAGAGAAAAAATAATAATCAAACAGAGCAGCCTAAAAATACCCCTGTTGAAGATCGGGATAAGCGCAAAACCCAATACCCTTGCCTTATCTGTGGTGATGATCACTACACAAAGGATTGTCTGAGACGTGCCGAGGTTACTACGTTCCTTCAAGGGACCTTAAAGCCATCTACACCGACCATCTTGTCCCAACCCTTCCCATCTCAACAACAAGATCAGTTGGTCATTCATGAACAACCATATATTTCTACCACCTCATATGTTTTGATGTGTAATGGTGATTCTAAGCCAAACAACATTGCACTCATGACTAGAGCCAAAGATTATACTCTGTCTAAAGAGAAGGTTGACGATTTACCTCCTGCTTTGGTACAACCCTCTCCACTGACTCCACCTACCAACGCTCCTCTTCATCTCAAATGATCGAGCCCTGATATAGTTCTACGACCACTCCCCAAGGGTTTCGTTAGAAAGTCGGCTTTCAATCCTCATGCTTGTGCGGCCCAGAACTACAGTATTGTGGAAGATCTGGCCTAGGCACCTTCAACAATGTCAGCCCTTGAAGTCCTTCAGTCTTGTCCCGCACAACGGAAGGCATTGTTGAAAGCTATAGGTGGAATTGACCCCACCGATATGAATTTGATAGTCTTTGATTTGGATGATCACATTCCACGGTTACCCCCACAACTTGCATTCCAGATACAAGT
The DNA here is from genome assembly GCA_000966675.3 of Picea glauca. NCBI lineage: Eukaryota > Viridiplantae > Streptophyta > Pinopsida > Pinales > Pinaceae > Picea > Picea glauca. Next base: position 92,973 of record JZKD02S1730382.1, read on the forward strand.
TGTTGTCTCTGACAAGAATATTTGCCGAACTGTTATCGACGAGGGTGCCTCAACGTGTGTAATGTCTTTTGCTTGTTGGAAAGCCATCGGCTCTCCTCCCTTGAATGAATCAAAAAACACTCTTAAAGCCTTCAATGGATCTGGTTTTAAGCCTTACAGTGTTCTTCCTTTGTTGTCTATCACACTAGAAGGTAAGATGGTCCAAGTTGAAGTGGAAGTTTTCGATGCTCCCCTTAGTTATAATCTTCTGCTTGGTCGTAGCTGGATAGATTCCATGTGCGCTGCTGTGTCAACACTTTTCCGTGTAGTTAGTTTTCCTCATCAAGGAAAGGTTGTTACAATTGATCAACTTGCCTTCTTCAATTCCGATACTCGTACTGGCAACGTGCCATTTATTGCTAAAACCCCTCAAAGTTATGAGAATGTCGGCGTAGGTCTTTTAAATGACTCCTCGTTAATGGGTACTTTCCCCATTCCTCCACCTGATATTCCACGCCCATCATTTTCTTCTATCAACATGATCTCCACCATGCCTCACGAACTTCCTGCATCACATGACCCTTGGATTGTCCCTGACCCTGGAGATCACACTCGTTTCGGCGACGTCATGACGTTAAGTCCGGTTGAATCTGCATATCAGGTCATTCAATCGACAACATCTTCTACCCCCTCTCTTGATGAGTTGTCTCCCGATCCTTTCCATTTTATCTTTCCCACTGATGATATGATCATGTCTGTCATGGAGGAAACCCCTTGGGATGATGGACATCATCGTTCCATACTCTTTCTGGAACAACACACTCTAGAGAACTACCAACACATTTCGACTCCGTCGACCGTTGTTGTCGTTTCCACGGTTCCTACGACTTCACATGATGTGTTTTCTGAAGGGAACCTCAATAATATTTCTCCCACAATTCCCATTGACATATCTGTTAAACCTGGGATAGTTGAAAATGTTCATATCGGAGCTTCGTGTTCTCCCGATGAAATTGTCAGCTATACGTCTCTGTTTCAAGAATTTCGTGACATCTTCGCTTGGAGTTATGAAGAGATGCCAGGTATCGACCCTGCAATTGTTGTACATGAGATAAAGACATACCCCAGAGCTAAACCTGTCCAGCAGCGCCTTCATCCAGTCCACCCACGTAAAGTGGCGACTATCAATCTCGAATTTGAAAAACTTCTCAAAGCCGGCTTTATTTATCAAGTGGCTCTGACAAAATGGGTTTCCAACCCTGTTCCAATTGATAAGAAAGGTGGAAGTATTCGTGTATGTGTTGATTATAGGGATATTAACAAAGCATGTCCCAAAGACAACTTTCCAACCCCTTTCGTCGACCAGATTGTCAATGACTGTGCTGGAAGTGAAATATTCTCTCTCATGGATGGTTTGTCTGGCTATAATCAAATTAACATCGCTCCCGAAGACCAACATAAAACTTCTTTTATATGTCCTTGGGGTACTTTTTCCTATAGGAAACTTCTGTTTGGTCTTAAGAACGCTGGCACGACATTTCAACGTGCTATGTCTTATGCTTTTCATGATATAAAGCATATCATTCAACCCTATTTGGACGATTTACCAACTCATTCTCTACACCGAGTCGATCACCCCACTCATCTCCGAGCCATTTTCGTTCATTGTCGGTTCTATCATATTCGTTTAAATCCTCATAAATGTGTTTTTTTCATAGAATCTGGTCGTCTTCTAGGTTTCATTGTTTCAAGTCAGAGGATTAGGGTGGATCCTCTAAAGGTTGTGGCGATTCTTAATCTCCCTCCTCCTTCTACACTATGCCAGTTGAAAGTTTGCAGGGGAAGGCAAACTTTCTTCGTCGTTTCATCTCTAATTAAACCGAGATTACTCGTGGTTTTACTCGACTGTTAAAGAAAGATGCAGAATTCATTTGGGATACCCTTGCCAATAATGCTTTTGAATCTTTGAAGTTGTCCCTCACGCGAGCTCCGCTTCTCTTTCCTCCTGATTATAGTCGTGACTATTTTATTTATCTTGCTGCCTCAGAGTATACTATTAGCATGGTTCTAGTTCAAGAGGATGATAAGGGCGACGAGCATGTTGTTTATTACTTGAGTCGAAGTCTCACATCAACTGAAATCAAGTATCAACATGTTGAAAAATTGGCTTTGGCTGCCGTTCAAGCCGTTCAGCGCTTCTGACATTATATTCTCTCCAGGAAAACTATAGCGATTTCTCATTGCAACCCTATGCAACACATTTTGACACATCAATTTCTAGGGGGCAAATACTCTAAATGGATTGTCATACTCCAGGAGTTTGACTTGGAATTCGATCGCGCCACGTCTAAGAAATCCTTAGTTTTTTGCTGAGTTAATATGTGATTTTCCTCACTCTGCCACAGAAAATGTAGCAGTAGATTCATTACCTGATGAATCTCTTTTCCTAATGAGTACTAACGATATTTGGTATGGGGATATCATTATCTATCTCCAAACTCAGATTTTTTGGCCTGCTTTGTCTAGTAATGAACGACGTTGCATCCGTTATCAAGCTCGTCAATACATTATTCTTGTGATACTCTTTACCGTTGAGATATTGACTCTGTTTTTCGACGTTGTCTGACTTTTGACGAAGCCGAGAAAACTCTGAATGACTGCCATTCCGAAGCATGTGGTGGTCATATGTCTGGGTATGCTACTTCCCAGAAGATCTTATGCGTAGGTTATTTTTGGCCTTCCTTGTTCAATGACTGCATTACTGCTGTTCAGAAATGCCATGCCTGCCAGACCTACAATCAGAAAATTCAGTCACATCCTGCTCCTCTTCATCCTGTGGTCTCAGTTGGTCCTTTTGCAAAATGGGTCATTGATTTTCTGACATGTCACCCTCAGTCAGCCGGGGGGCATGGTTGCATCATTGTAGCTGTTGATTACTTTACAAAATGGGCCGAGGCGATGCTGACCTTCGATAATACTGGAAAGACTGCAACACTATTTCTTTTTAACCATGTCATAGCTCATTTTAGTGTTCCTCAAGCTATCGTTATTGATAACGGTAGTCATTTTAGGAATTTTATGATGTCTGAACTTACGGAAAAGTTGGGTCTTCGTCATGATAACTCAACACCCTATTATCCACAAGCTAATGGCAAGGTCGAAGCAATCAACAAAGTTCTTATAACTATTCTTCGACGGATGATAGGAATTCATAAAACAAGCTGGCACACGATGTTGTTTTTGGCATTATGGGCATACCGGACATCTGTTAAATCCGCTACGGGGTTTATGCCTTTTCAATTGGTCTATGGTGTGGAATCCATTCTTCCTATAGAATGTGAGATACCTTCTCTGAAGCTAGCTGTCGAACTCTTACCCAATACTTCTGCTGAAGAAGAGCGTCTATTGTATTTGATGCGATTAGATGAAACTCAATGTGACACCACTTTAGTAATAGAAGCCTATAAGAAACGTGTTAAGGTGTAGTATGACAAGCATGTCAAGCTTCACGTTTTTTCTGAAGGTGATCTTGTTCTTCTCTATGAATAGGATCGAGATGCGTTAGGAGCTGGGAAATTCAAACCAATGTGGCGAGGTCCTTATATTGTTTGCTGAGTTTTTTAAAAAGGAGCATATGAGCTGGTCGATTATGAGGGTATCCCTTTGAGTGAACCTAGGAATGGGTTGTACTTGAAGAAGTACTATGCATAAATCATTTGTGCAAACGTACTTGTATTTTATGTATCATACTTTGTGTGTGTTACTTTTAGTTTTATTTTCACGTTATCTGGTCTCTGCCCTTATGTGACGTTGTGTTTGATTGCCATATGTCAGAGTCTTTGCTACCCTATATTGGCTTCGCTGATGGTGTTAGCTGTAGTACTCAGAACCTAGCTTCTGCTGCGTGGGCACTCTATGCCCCAACAAACGAACTTATATCTTTACGAGGTGTATGTCTTGACCGTGCAACCAACAACATTGCAGAGTATAGCGCCATTATTGAATTATTGGTTGATGCTATCTCACTCGGAATTCATCATTTGGTTGTGCGACTTGATTCACAGCTTGTAGTACTACAACTAAGTAATATTTATTCTATTCGAAGTCCTACTTTGTTACGGGTGTATTTGTGAATTCGCCTCTTGGAACGTTATTTTGATTATATTGAATATCAACATATTCCTAGATGTCTTAATACCTTAATAGATGCATTGGAAAATTATGTATTGGACATACATTTGAACCATTTATAAATCAAACACATTAAAATTCACACAATATAAAGTAAACTGGTAGAATCCATCTATATATATATAACGATCAAAAGAGTTTGTTTTTTACAAAAGTTTGTCTGAAGACCAAAATATCAAAATTTGAAGCTTATAGCTTCTACAAAGTGATGTCATGGATGACATTCACAGTAACACACAACTTCTCTAGAAACCTTATGGAGTATTCGACCCATAGTTGCTGATACCCCTACAGTGTGACGCTGATCGCGTCGTGGAACCTCTTCCAGAGTCATATATGGAATGTCTACTGTCAAGCCCTCTAAATTCTATTCCACCACCTGATAATCTTCGGCATACTGTGGTGGTGGTTCTGCTACCTCTCCTCTTCGCTGGATAGGAGAAGTGCCAGGAGGTCTATACGGTCCAACATATGTGTTATCAACAAACATTTTGTGTTAGTCTTTGGATAAATATATAAAAACAAAAACATTTGAATATGATAAAAAATTCAAAAACATTTAAAAAGAGAAAATGCGTGTACTTCTTACCGAGTTATCCCCACTGAGTGTCCTCAGGAAGTAATAAATCCGGATCTCCTCTGAAATCCAACCTAGCATAAGCGTAGTCATCGACCATCAACATTTGGTTTTGGAGCCAGTCAAAGAAAATATCGTCATACTTGACGATTGGTCCTACCATGTGCCGGGCCATGAGCTGACACCACCTCAACATCCTTGGATCTCTAGGACCCGGGAAGTCCCACTCAACCTGTAGTCTAAATACGGGGACCCTCTCGAGGAAGAAGGACACCAACAAAGAACCATACCCAAATTGTTTCAATTCACCTTGCCTGCATTTGGTTAATTGTCTTTTGATACTGCGAAGCACAACATCTGCCCAGTTAAATACTCGAGGCTCAGTACATTCGATGGCGTACTAGAAGTAGCTCTGTAATTCCATATGAGGAGCAGAACACCTGGCCATCCAAGCTATGGTAAAAATGATAGTGTGGAGGGTCAAGTCTTGTACCCCCCAGATAACAACTTTTCCCTTTTTCCTCTCAACCTCTGGTACACAGTATTGATTGTAGTATTCACTCATCTTGAGCCCACCACCTCTACTACCGGTCAGACTAACATAATACCTGCGCCTAAACAATCCAGTCAAAAAGTATATGTCCTCAATGTCTATGGATAAAGTATGAGCTCCTACATTGAAAACCTGCTGATCTGGGTCCCACAAACGAACTAGGTACTCGAGTAGTCTGACTTGGGCCCTCATGCTCGGGATGCGGAAGTATTTTAAGAGCCCATAATCTCTCAATGCAGCTATGGTAGGAGGATGATTCTTGGCATTTTCATTATCCTCCTCATGTTCTCTTTCACGCCACTCAAGCACCATGTTTGTGGGTATTTATCTGCACAAGAAACATAAAAGGAGGATTAATGATTTTATTCATGATATGGATCTTTTTTCATTGGCTAAATTTAAAAAAAAAAATTGGATTCTAGGGTTCTCGTAGGTGCCTCATTTGCACAGTGCAAACACCTCGCAAGTGGCTCAAGGCTCACCTGTGAGAGTGCATCATTCTCGCAGGCCCCGTATGGGCTGCCTGCGAGAATGCCTATGCGCATGTAGGGTTCAAAAAACAACTTGAAACTAAAAAATTGACCAATGAAATTCAAAATTTAAACGATGAAAATGTCAAGAATGAAGAGCTTACCTTAATGCAACAAACTACTCGTCAAATGGTCTCCTGTCGCTCCTGAAAATTAACGCCAAACTCGGAGGGTAAAAAGGGGATTTTGGAGCTCAATAGTGGAAATGTGAAATGATATGGTAAAAATGTTTATTTACTCATTTAATTTACTTTTTACTATGTCATTTTGGGTTTTTATGCTTATTTATTGCTTAAACCTAATCCCTAATATCAAGATGAGTGTGATGACTTGCAGGTGTGATAACATTGATGATTACATACAAGGATATGGATATATTTTTCTTCGTTATGGTGTGTTTTTGATTGTTTTTCATGGTTTTTACATAAAACCTCGAGCATCGTTTTTGTCCGTTCTTACGCTCGTAAATACAAGAGAACATGATCGAGCATAGTTTTATCACTTTTTTGGGCTCAACAAGGTTATACAAAAAAGGAACCCCCCTGGACTCCTCTTTAAGCTCTTTTCAGACTCTCTAAACATGAAAAGATCACCGAGCGACCTTGCTATTTTCACGCTCGCTAAAGTATTTGAAATACGCATCTGGTGAGCAATAATTTCTCTCTTTTTTGGTCTCATAGAGACTATTTTACGAAAAAGGAACTGAGAGAGTTCTGTTTTAAGTGTTTTTCCAAACTCTATAATCTTGAAAAACCTTTGAGTTTACTATCTCTGGACTCGTTAAACAAACATTGA
>JZKD02S1730382.1:99607-119379 GCA_000966675.3 Picea glauca
CATATACATAGATTGACTGTTGAATAGATTGTGCTTTCTTCACTTTGGTTGGTTTGTGTTGTCTTGGTCTTGACTGCACAAGAGCATTGGAGTGAAGCAGGAGCAACAAAGACCAAATTAAGATATCATAAGGTATGTCCTTTGTTCTTGCCTTCTAGTACATTCAATAGTTGAAATCTAGGGAAAGAGTATTATTACTGTATCATATTGATGGAAAGTAAAGATTACAACCTGAGCCTTGATTTTGCAAACTTCCTTTCGATGACCCTTGACTCTGACACACACACTTTCTCACTTGCATGAAGAAGATCAACCACCTTTGATAAACTTGCTGGGATTCTTAGCTGTTGTAGTATCAGTCCTTCACACAATCGTTTTCACTAACTCTCCAATGAATCTCTTGCTTGTTTTCTTGCTAACCTTTTCCATGAGAATCCCCTCAATATATAGGAGAGAATGAATTAGTTACTTGGATAAGAATGATCCCAAAATATCAGGAAATCCATTACTTAGATAAGCATTCGAATTCCATCTCATCCTTCTAGAAGATTCCCTTCTAGAAGCTTCGAGAATTCCTCTTTTTCCCTTCTTTAGAAAGTGTTCTCACCCTAGAAGTTATACACAGTGCAAACTTCTCGCACCATGTCTTAAGGTAGCCTACGAGAATCATACATTCTCGCAGGTAACTATACTAGCATCCTGCGAACCTTCTTCAAAAAAGATATTTTTGGAAAGAGAAGAAAGTAACTTTTCTCAGGAGAAAGTTCTAATTAATAGCTTGAGTGCACCATAATCAATACATCATCATGATGACCAAAATTATGGGTAACAACTCTCCTCTCCTAGAAGAAATAATAAGATAATCATCCTCCACAAGAAAAACACTATAATAATGTTCTCATCTAACTAACTCCATGATACAATTTCGTCAATAATAAAATAATGAGTTAGCTAGGATCCACCCCCAAAAATAGCCAAGAATGAAACAACTTCCTCAATATGTTAAATTGATTTGGATAGGTGATCTAAGGATCTCCATGTTCCATTTATAGTCTTCAAACAAAATTCCATAAGATCATCCATCACGTGCCATAAATATTCAATATGTGGTACACATTGCTTTCATAAATGGACAAACCACAGACTTAAGACATCTCTAAATTAACAAATAACTCTATGAGTTATGTCACCCAAACATGTGTCATACAACACTCTTAATTATGTATCTCTTTAGTTAACCCAACCTTCGCTTCAAACCTTCAAACTTAAAAAATGAATCAATACATGTCCAACTCCATAAAAGGCTCCCACCATAATTCTATCCACAATTTTGTTAATCCATACAAAGGTTGACTTGAGGACCCATGTGTTGGCGTGCAGTGGGAAGACCAGGGGTTGATCATCAATATACCAAAAAAACCCTTATACAATGATCCTTTTAGCATCACCTGCAAGTAAGTGAAGTCTCACCTAAGGCATCTAGAGGGGCTACAAGAACCAAGGTTTTGCAATGATGAGGGGAAGTGAGGCATTCAACATGTCTTTCTGTGTGCGTCGCTTCATCATTTAACAGTTGATTATCATGCAACATACTATGTGTGTGACATTACTCTACTTGACATTCATTTATTTACCACTTACTTCAATGTGCGACATTAAAACAACATATATGAATAACACATTCAAGATACTAAGATTTCATTATCACTGCACAATTTCAGTAACATATTCATAACACTAAACATTCTATGTTATCCATAACACACACATAACACAAGTTTTAATGTGTCTGGGCTATGTCCACAATGATTGACTTCTTATATTAGTCATTTATAGTCTTCTTATGGCTTCACACTGAGCTTACAAACAAATGCAATAATAACCATTATTCAACCCTTCCTCAATCGTTCTACTGAAGTGTGAGCCTCACTCCTCAGTCATACCTCAAAAATTCTTCCAAAACTTGACTAACTCCAAAGAAATTTACACCAAAAACAGTCACTCATACACACATATCTCTCTTTCTATCCAAAAACCCATTCCAATTTATAGTTTCACACTAGGACTAATCTCATTACAATGTGGACAAAATGTCCCAAAACTGTAACTACTTTCCACCTTCTTCACATTGGCTCCTAAACATGCTTCAACTGCTCTACGCATGCACTTATCCTTAGCCAAAATGTTGCGCAATCCATTCCTACATGATTCCCAAGACTTTTCAAAACTTATCCAAAATGTCTATCCAACAAGCCCCCAACACTCACATGTGGCTTGTCCCAAGCCACTCAAGTCTTCTTCCAATTCGCCATGAACTTCTTGAATATCTCTTTTTTTGTCATGGAATTCTCCTTTACCTTTGTTTCCTTCTGCAAGATTGTGTCGTCTGTTTTGGCATTAACTCGAGCCTGCATCTTCTCCACACTTTCTTCAACTGCTTATTTTCCTATACCTTGAGTGGATGCTAAGGTCGTTTCCACCATATAGGCTTCTTCTTGTAGTACTTCAAGATTTTGCACATGAGCCTACTGCTTTTCCCTTAGCTGATTCATTTCTGAACACAACTTCCTATTCTCATCCATTGTCATTACCACCTTTGTTGGCGATAGTGTAACCATTACATTTATGTGCCTTTTTCTTCACAGTTTGTATCTTCTGGTTGATCTCCTATTGCTCTCTATATTCGATTAGTTATGTCTAGACACCCATGGTTTCTACATAGAGTTGAGAACATTCTACCTCTAAGTTCTTTATTCTCTCCACAGTTGTGGTCACTGTCTATTCCCTTTTCTCCCTATCTTCTAGTGGAGTAATCAGTGTCATGCGTGCTTCTAATTCGACTATATGTGCGCAGAAGCCCTCAATAGCTTCACTTATATTTTTTACTTGTTATTCAACTAGGGCCTCTAACTCTATCCAAGCCTTTCGTAGTTCTTTGTAGACCTGCTCAAATGCATGTTGCATCCTTTTGACCCTTTGCGCGGCCTCATCCCGTTGTTTCTTTATTTTGTTGTACTCCATATCCAAGGCTACATTCTCTGTCATAAAATTAACCAACTCGCTAGATTTCTTTTATGTGTGTGAGTTAATCTCTTACATCACGCTCATCTACAACTCTTGCAATACATCTGTTGACAATTGAGATACGACTAAGTCAATGTGACCTAGTGCCATTTCTTGTTCAGGCATCTCTAATGTGGGGAACTCTATCTCCCTTGTCACTAACTTGATCAATTTACATTTTCTTGCTACTCCTAACGACTGAGATATTGTTGACCCTTCCTCCCCATTCTTTGTAATACTGATTGTCTATTCATCCTCTGTCTTTCGCACTAACATGAGGTTTGCTAGTTTTAAAAATTGGTGGAACTCTTCCATCTGCTCCTGCATCTTTCTATGAATTTCTTCTTATTGGTATTTCACACATCGAAACGTGTCATATGTGACTTCTTTAACTTGATCACTGATATTTTCCAAGTCTTCCTGTGTTAGGGCTTGGACGACCACTTCCTTGACGACTTTCCGCTTTGTCCATTGTGGTACGGATCTTCCTGTCTCCGGTTCTTTCCACTTCTTTTCTATGCATGGTGTTATATTATGGGTTGTTTCCTATGTTGCATTTCCTCTTTCCTATTCGTCTCCTTCTTCATCATCATAATCTATCTATTGTATTTCAGGGTTTTGTTTCTCGAAGGGCCTTGTTTCAGCTGGTGGAATCTTCCACTCATCATCCCAATCTACAATTATATGGTCCATATCGTCCTCAGTTAGTCTGTACTGGGTGAGAAACCATTGTTGATCTAGTTCCTTTTTGGCTTGTACATACATATGGTGGTGCTCTGCCTTAAAGCACGCCAATTCCCTATACACATCGACCACCTGTGGTGGTATGCACAATGTCCTCTCGATGTTGTCCCTAATGGTTTCATTATAAATGTAAAAGGAAACATTGTTGTCCATCTATTGTTCCTTATGTGTCATATACCATAAGTACTGATATCACACAACTAGACATGGATTATCCTTGACGCCCAAAAACTATGTGTCATCTGGCTCCCTCCATGCTGATAGAGCAATTAGAATGAGTAACCATGATCCATATTTAGGAGCGGAACGAAATGACTAAGAGACTTAATACAATAAACACAAAGATATAGAGAATAACACAAATATTCAGTGAACGATATCTTCTATTAAATAATGAAATAGGCTGAAATTGTAAAACTACAGAACTTAAAACTTGCTTGAATGGTGGTAGTTATCTCTGAGAAGAGATGTGGATGCTATGCACATACGTCTGAGAAGAGATGTGGATGCTATGCACATACGTCTGAGAAGAATGGATTACAATGAGGCTCCATCGACCTTTTTGATATTACTCATGAATGCAAAATCCCTAGACATCCAAAAACCTAACCCTAGAAGGTGAAATGCCAAAAGTTATGTGGGCCCTATAGGTAAGTTGGTGTAATTTGGTACCTCAACTTCATAGGGCCATAAATTTTTCATACGACCTCCTTTTTAGGCGCGTGATAGCCTGTTGGAAAGGTCTTTCATAGAAATACACATTCCACTTTCAAACTCTGACACCGTCTATAGTTTGACTATGGCGAGTGAACAAAACAATGTTTATGGCCCCAAAAATGGCCCCGAAAGTACAACAAGATGTGTTGACATGAAAACATAGAAATAATCCAATTGGATTAGGTGATAGGCCACCCATATCCACTTGGAGGATGTGTGGGGATTCAGACATCCTCAAAAATGTAGAACCCACAATTACGAATCAATACAACAGAACGTGCTAAACAAAAACAAACACGAGGAGCTAGTTGGAATAGGTGGGTGGCCACCAATATCCACCTGGATCAATCCTCCCCCCTTAAGAATCAATGGTCTCCATTGCATTGAGTTCCCCCATTAGGTGAGTAAAATTCTGCTGGATTTGGCCCCGGGTGAGCCAATTGCCTTGGTGTAGGAGTTGCCCTACCTTGACAACCCGATAAAGCTGGATCCACTGCTGGTGAGTTCCCTTGAGCTGTGTGTCCACGATCTGATCAGTGGATGCTTGTTTCATGTAGTTAGGGTTGATTTCTATTGGTGTCAACTTTTTTTCGATCTCAGAAGTGTCCAATAATGGTGGAAAATATGGCCGAAGGAGGTGCACATTGAATACTGGATGCAAACCAATGAAGGGTCGAGTGTTGAGCTCAAAATAATTTCTACCCATATCCTTGGTGATAGTGTAAGGCCCATAACGAAGTGGGAGAAGCTTCCGATGGGGCCCGATGAGACACTCCTTCTGTAGATGTAACCAAACTTTGTCGCCAACCTGAAACTGGTGTGGTAACCTATGTTGATCATGGCGTTGTTTGTACTTAGCATTGGATTTCTACAAAATCTCCTGGACTTGTTGGCGAATGTGTTGAATCCTCTCAATGAATATGGTGGCTTTTTTGATTGCAGACTGATCATGGAAAGAGTCTATCTATGCTATGGCAAGAGGGAGTGAAACATCAATGGGTCCCAAGGGTTGGAATCCCAGACCCACCTGAAATGGGCTATGGCTGATGGAACTATGGAGAGCCCTATTGTAATTGTGTTGGACATAGGGAAGACTCTCGTCCCATGTATTTGGATAATTAGAATTGTACATGCGCAGGATGTGCACAATCATCTGATTGACGACCTCGATTTGGCCATCGGTTTGGGGGTGGAAAGCAATGGTTTTTGTGAGCTTGTTGTCCAACAGAGACTAGAGACACGACCAAAGGGTGCTGCGGAGCCTTCTGTCTCGGTCGGAGATGATGGTCCATGGTGACACTCTTCTTATATGCTGTGAGGATGGCTATCTTTGAAAACCGATCAACGACCACAAACACATAGTCATTTCCTTGCTTGGTGGACGACAAGACAGACATGTAATCCATTGAGATGGATTCCCAAGGTTTCTCGGGAATAGGAAGAGGGGTATATAAGCCTTTTTTTATTGATGGCTGGCTTGGAAATGGCACATGCAATGCAAGATCTGATATGCTTGTCGATGTCTTATCGAAGTTTTGGCCAATAAAAATGTTTCTAAATAACGACCACAGTTCTATCTATGCCAAAATGTCCAACCACCTGACTATAGTGGGATTCCTAAATCATCTTTGCATGCTCGCTTGTAGGAACACAGATATGGGCTAGGTGGCATAAGAGTCTATCTTGAATGTGAAAATCAATGACAGTGGCACCTATACCCAAGAGATGATATGTGGTGCCGAAGTTTGGATATTGCTAATAAAGTTGGGGCCGCTTAGAGGCTTCATGTCCACAATAATGGAGCATAGTGGTGAGTGCAACCAGAGGGGGTTGACTGCAATAGTAAGTGAAATGATTGGAGATACATGTCTTATACTTGACGTTGAGATGAAACTTTTGCAGGTAGGTGGACCACTTCTGATGGCGGTCGTTTTGCAATTTCCCCTGTGTCTGTATGAACTTCAGAGGCTTGTGATCAGTGTGTATGATGGCCTCTTTCCCCAGAATGTAATGTTTCCATTGACGACAGAATTGTACAATGTAATACATTTACTTATCATAGGTGGGGTATTTCTAGACAATATCAAAGAGTGTCTCACTATGGTATGCCACCAGATGCCTGTGCTGAGTGAGAACTGCACCCATAGCATAGTCATATGCATCAGTCTCAATCTCGAATGGTTGCTGCAGATCGGGAAAAGAGAGTACCAAAGCTGAGCACAAGCGATGCTTCATATCATCGAATGCTCGTTGCTTCTCCTTCCCCCACATGAACTTGGCCCTACCACCACCCTTGGTCACCTAGCTGAGTTCCCATGCAATATGGGAGAATCCCAACACTAACCGTCGGTAGAAGTTGGCTAGCCCCAGAAAGATCTGAAGCTCGGTTAGTGTGGTCGGGTCTGGCCAGTCACGGATGACTTGGATATTAGCTGGATCAACATGTACCCCATGCTCATAAAAAATGTATCCCAATTATTGGACCATGTTCATGCCAAAAGAGAATTTTTCCAGGTTGGAATATAGCTTGTGCTACTACAAAGTGCTCAAAACCTGCTGAATATGCTGCATGTGCTCTTCCCATGTCCTACTGAAGATGAGGATGTCATACAAATATACCACCACAAAGGAGTTGGTGAAGGGTATCAATACATTATCCATCAACCTCATGAAAGTGGTTGGTGCATTGGTTAAGCCAAAGGGCATGACTAGCCAATCGTAGAGACCTTCTTTAGACTTGAAGGTTGTCTTCCATACATTGGTTGGTTTGATGGGAACATGGTGGTAGCTAGACTTTAGGTCAATCTTGCTGAAGAACCTGGCCCTCTTGAGTTGGTCAAGAAGGTCATCAATCCTAGGACTGGGGTAGTGGTTCTTGACTGTGATTTTGTTTAAGGCTCTGTAATCAATGCAGAGTCACCAAGTCCTGTCCTTCTTTTGCACTAGTACAATCAGGATTTTGCAAGAAGAGGATATGGGTCTGATGTGCCCCTTTTGAAGAAGCTCTCAAATCTAAATCCTAATTCATCCTTCTTTATCAGTGAGCATCGATATATTGGTATATTAGGTAGAGGTGTGTTGAGGGTCATATCAATTGGATGCTTGACTTGGTAGTGTGTCAGTACCCCTATAGGTGAGGAGAAGATGTATTTGTATTATTCCATGATATCGTCCACTTGCTTCTTATGCAAAGAGAGGCGTTGTGTAGAGGCCATTAATATGGCGGAGATCTTCTGCTTACTGTGAGCATGGATCACAAAGAAGAAAAACTTCCTGATATGTGAATTGACCTTACTGCATTTCTTAGCAGAGATTAAAGAAATAACAATAGGTGATGATACCTATGGGATCCTGTACAATTGTCTACCCAAAGTAATAATAACACTATGGGGTCTAGACTCATACACAACATGACGCTTCCACAAATATGGTTGTCCTAAAATAACATCACAAACTTCAAGGGGAGCAATATCACATAGTACCTCATCTTTGAAAGGATTGACGCCATAGGATAGATGACACTATTGGCTAACACGAAGATCTCTTCCTCGGACCTCGGTGAATCCAGTAGATGGTGTAGGGATGTAGGTGCGGTGTTGTTGGAAGGTCTAGCCACTTGACGACATCTACTGAAATCATGTTCTTCTGACTATCGTTGTCGACAATGAAATGAATCAGAGACCCCTTGACCCACATCTGTGAGTGAAAGAGACATTTCCCTTCCTTTGGTTCTTCCGATTTTCTTAGCTGGACTTTGGTGGTAGCGATAGTGGCACTGGGTTCATCATAAATAATCTGCTTCCCTCCTTCAGGATTTGACTCGGAATCAAAATCAACCTTTGACTCGGAAGCCTTCAACTCAACCATGAGGGACTGCTTGGAGCGACATTCTTCGATGTTATGCCAAGGAATTTTATGGTACTCACACCATTTTCCTGTGTCCTTCTTCATCTTCTCATTTCCCTTCTTGTGTTGTGGCTTGGACTGGTTGTCCTGAGGGCGACCATCTCGACTTCGCCCCTTGCTTTGTGGGTTGGGCCTACCTTTTCCTTGCTTCGGATGTGAGGGGTTTGCAGATCCAAACTCTCATCGTTTCTGCTTAAATTTCTTCTTGATCTTGACATCGTATCTATAAGTCGTGCCTAAAGTGGCAATGTCGAGGAACTCCATTTATGTTTGAATGTATCTATGAAAACAACCTCGGTATTTGAGCACCAAATGACGCTCAAAGTCTTTGATACCCAATTTGGTGCGTAGGGCATGGAAAATATTGGTGAAATCTAGTACTGTCTTGTCTCTTTCTTGATGTAGGGTGGTCCATCTGGTGTACCGGTCCTTGTAGCTTCCAACATGGTAGTACTGTTATTTAATGGAGTCCAATAAGGAATCCCATGTAGGGGGAACCACAAACATTGTAGATTCCTCCATGAACCTTTTCTTAGAGTATGTATCCCACCAGTATTTAACATGGGGAATGACCTTGAGGAGTGCAAAAGTGATCTTTTCCCTATCGGAAAAATTGTGGACCGAAAGATATACTTTGAGAAGATTCAGCCATTTATCTTCAACATCCACATTTATAAGTCCTTCAAATAATGGAGTATCAAAATTTACCTGTACCTTGAATGGGGTTGCATGGCCGCTTGATGAAGATGCTTCTCCCGTGGGCAACCGTCGAAGGATCTGCGCAAAGTTGTCCATCATTTTGTTCCTTTGTCGCGTGAGGGTTTATTCAAGTAACATTTTAATAGGATCTTCTGCTCCATAATATTTCTTTTTGTCCCCCATGGGTTTTTGTCCGGCTTGGCGTAGCTGATCTGGTAATGGATTGATTGGTTCGAGTCCCAACTTCTTGTACCCATATCTTGTCAGGGACATGCACAAAGAAAAATAAATGAAGAGCAGACCGCTCTGATACCACTGATCGATATTTTGGAACAGAACAAACTGATTAACATACTAAATATAATAAACATAGAGATATGGAGAATAACACAAATATCCAGTGAACAATATCTTCTATTAAATAATGAAATAAGTTGAAACTGTGAAACTGTAGAATTAAAAAACTTGCTCGAATGGTGGTAGCTATCTCTGAGAAGAGATGTGGCTGAAACATGCATCTGTCTGAGAAGAATGGATTAAAATGAGGCTCCATTGAACTTTTTGATATTAATCATGAATTCCAAAACCCTAGACATCCAAAAACCTAACCCTAGAAGGTTAAACACCAAAAGTTATGTGGGCCCTATAGGTAAGTTGGTGTAATTTGGTGCCTCAACTTCCTAGGGCCGTAACTTTTGCATAAGACCTCCGTTTTAGGCATGTGATAGCCCATTGGAAAGGTCTTTCATAAAGATATACATTTCACTATAAAAAATCTAACTCCATCTACAGTTTGACTATGGAGAGACAAAAAATAATAGTTTAGGGCCCCAAAATATCCCTAGAAGTACAACAAGATGTGTTGACATGAAAACATACAAAATAAGTCAGTTGGATTAGGCGAGAGGCCACCCATATGGATGTGGAGGATGTGTGGGGATTCAGAAAGCCCCAAAAGTGTAAAACCCACAATTACAAAGCAGTACAGAAGAACATGCTGAACAAAAAAAGGGCACGAGGAGCCAATTGGAATAGGTGGGTGGCCACCAATATCCGTGTGGATCAAACCAGGAATAGTGTAACTCAATACCTTTTTTCGTGCACCTCTTCACAAAAAATCAGTAATTGGTTTAGTAAGAATGTCACCCAGTTCATATGGACACCCTTGACACACCTTTCAGTTACCGCTATGACTGTTGTTGGGACTTGGTCTTTTCTACACTTTATCAACAGTTTACAAGTTCAGGATTGCATCATGAACCTTACTATTGGATCACATATACTTGCGACATCTAAGCCACACTTTCCTCAAAATGTATGGAACTTCTCCTTCATGCTCTCAGATAGATTCTTTTCATTCTTCTTTTCGAAGAACAGCAATGATGAGTCCTCCCCTTGTGACGGTAGGTCGGTAATGCACAGGATCATGTATGTATCAATGGAAACTGGCCTGTCGAGCCACAATTATCACCCGTGCACAAAAATTACCAACATTTTGATGTAGGCATTAATTTATGGGCTCCTCCAAAAGTGTGGTATGTCGAAAAAGTTTAAAATTTCGGCTTTTTATAACCTCGTATCCCAAATGTTTTGTTCTATTGCGACCAACCTAGTCTCGACACTGTTGTACCTTATGAGATACTTACTTGGTTCTAACTACGAAACTTTATTCTCATCTGTAATGTCTTGGCTGTCATAATTTAAACCATGTATCAGGGATAACATGTCCCCTTCCAAAATCACTCCCTCTAGAATCTCTAGCTCCACGAGTGGGTACTTCGTGTCTTTTTGTAAGTTGACCATTTTTTTAGGAGACTTTCTCGGTGGTATATAGTCCCTGGGAAATCTCGACATTGAGGAGGATTCCTCTTGTGTCTCTTAAACTATAGGTGTCATTGTGGGTTGACTGCATTGTCTCTTTGGTATTGTTGTTGAATTTTTTGTTGCCTTGGGTGGTACCATCTTCCTCTGCAACTATTCTCTTCATACAACTAGGCTCTACAACTCAGCTTTGAAGCTTAGCTCTACAACTCGGCTTTGAAACTCAGCTCTACAACTCAACTCTCTATGTGAACTATAACTAAAAATAACCTTCCTTCGTTGACCCTTTGCTTACTTTTATACCTCGTCACTAACTATTAGCTTCCCTTCATGCCTAAAATTGTCGTCTATTCCATTAGTTCTTTTCATTCATTACCTTCCATAATGCTTCATTAACTCTGTATCTTTGGTGAATTATTCATTAGATTCTACAACCTATCAAAAGATTCTTACCAATCTACATTTATGGTTATGTGACGACACTACTTTTTTGTCATGGTAGATCTTTATTGCATGTCCTGTCAAGGATTGTCTTAAATTCTCTTAATTATTATTGGTGTGATCTCTTCTCTCTGTGCAATCTTGTATCTCTACACAATATCTTCTCTCTACATAGTCTCTTCTCTCTGTGTGATCTATTCTCTATGAAAAAAATTGATTCCTTCATCTGTGCGCTCTTTTGTATGCTTCTTTCTCTTTTGTGACATTTTACGGTTGTTCCTTTTAACCTATTAATCTTCAACTTTCTACTTCTTCACTGAACCATTTTCTTGCTTTGTCCCATTTTGCTTGATTTTCTTTCTTTTTCTTCCTTTTGTTCCTATAGTACACTATGATACATGTTTTATGGTACATATCCTATGTAATTCTCCTAGTGTGTAGAAGGATGGTCTTCCCTGTACAATTTCAACCAACTCCCATTAACTAGTCCTTCCACGACTTGTCCATCCAACTGTTCTAGCTGAACACCACCCGATTTTGTCACATATCTGATCATGTATGGCCCTAGCCAGTGCATCCTAAAATTTCCAAGGTGCTGTAAGAACTTACTATCATTGAGAATTACTATATCTCCTGTCTGGAACTTCTTCTTCTTGATGTGTCTGTTATGCCATGTTTTATTATGTGCCTTCTGTACTTGTTGATGGAACCCTGCAACAAATCAGTCTTCCTCTAATATCAGTAACTAGGATAATATTTCTTATATTGTGTCGAAATCTGTAAGGTCTATCATTGTAGAAATGTGCAGAATCGCTACAATAAATTCGATGGGCATGACCGCTTCCTCACCATATGTTATTATAAAGGGTGTCTGACCTACCAACTTCTTGCATTTAGTTCTATAATCCCATAGAACTGTAGGGATCCTTCAGTCCTAGTCATCCTATTCTACATTACATACCTTTTTCAGTGCATTCTTGAGTATCTTATTGAAGGCCTCCACAGTTCCTTTTGCTTGAGGGTGATATAGAGTGCTCTTTTGATGTTGAATCTGGAACTCTTCTGTCAATGCATCAATTGTCTTGTTCAAAAAGGGAGTCCCTTGATCATTCATAAGTACTTTAGGACACCCAAAACTTGTAAGTATGTTCTCAAATAAGAACCACACAATTGTCTCCATCCTGCAATTTGTAACTGGTTCTACCTCTGCCGATATTGTCAAGTAGTCTTTAATAGTAATTATGTACATGGATCTTGTTCTCCTCATTGGTGGATTAATTGGTCCAACAAAATCCATTTCCCTTTTGTCAAATGCATGCAAGGTGACTTGCAGATTCAAAGGAATCTCATCCATTCGTGATGGCCTTCCTACTCTCTGACAAACGTCACAACTTTGAAAATATTCCTTAGCGTCCTTATGGAGGGTAGGCCACCATAGCCCTGTGTGAAAGATATTTTGATTTGTTTCCTTTCCTACCTAATGACCTCCTGCACTTCCTTCATGTGCCTTTTCTAGGATCATTGGTATTGCGCGTTCTAATACACATCGTCGTAGTATCCCATATATGCCTAACTTATGTATATTTCCTGCGATCAACTGGTAATCCACTCCTTTAACCATTAACTGCTTCTTTTTCTTAATAAAGTTATTTTGTGGAAAGCAATGTTGTTCAAAAAGAGCTTTGAGTGAGGCAATATTTTGTTCTACTTGATTTTCATTATTTTCCAACTTTGACAACAAAGTTTTGATTTGTCTGATTTCTTTGGCTAGATCATCAATGTAGTTTTTCATGCATGATTTTCTAATACTTGGAAGGAAATGGATAACTTGTGTTTTTTGTTAGATCACATCAGGAATAGCTTTTTGAACCTCATTTTGGGGATGAAAGTTATCTTTTGGACCAAAAGAGGGAAGATTACATTTCTCTACTAATATTTTTGTTACTTGCCACATAGTAGCACAATCTGGTAACTCTTCTCGAATTCCCTTCCATAACCTTTGAGCAACATTTGAGACCAAAGTCAAAACTGAGCATCTCCTTCTCACTCAAAACAAAGATTTCAAGAGGAATATCACCAAGATAAACTTACTAGCTTTCACATAATCAAATTGGAGATACACTTGTTCTTATGATATTTTTCAGGCTTGTATTTGATCATGGAAATCAAAAGAATTCTTATTTTGTCCATGTAGATATTGGGCTCTTCCATAGAGTTTTCTTTGTACAAAATTTTGTTCATCTTGAATCTTCGATCCACATAACTCAATGAATTATGTTATATCATATTGATTCAACTTATGATAATCTATTTGGTTTTCCAATAATGCTATAATATGGGATTTATAGTCTTCTATGGTTTTAAGTGTGTCTTCTACTTGGTTTATCATATGCTAAGCAAATGCCAATCCTAGGCAACTCCTGCTAAGCCTGTCTTTTTATCATCCAACACAACAATTTCAGAAGTGATCACAAGTTCTTGGTCAACAATAATTTTCCTTCTCTTGTGAGTTTTCATAACACTATGTTTCTTTTTCCTATCAAAGTCCAAATTATCTACTTCATGAGTGGGTATTAGGGTCGACATGTTTCCTATAGTTACCAATCATGGGACAAACTTTGTGGAAAAACTTTGAGGGGTATAAATATCTTCCATTGGTTCTCCCCCTATTGTTTCTACATTCCCTTCTTCCTTTTCTCTTCATTTTTTGTCTTCTACTTATTTCCTTTTCTTCTTAGCTCCTACTTCTTCTTTAACTTCCTTTCTCTTCTCAGATTTTGTTTCTTTTTCCAAAAAACAAAAAATCAATTCGTCTTATTTTTCTAATGTTTCAACCTCTATGTATGTTAAAGAGTGTACCTTAGATAGTCTTCTACATCATTGTGCACACATGTGAGTGATCTGGGCACTTTTCAATTATAACAACATCACACACAAAATGAATAGATACAACATTCAATTATGTTTTTTATTGTGGTTTGAAATGAGGGCATAACATTAAACAAGGCTAGAGGGTGCATCATTATATCTAGGCTTCCATAACTGAAGGAACATGCATGCATCTACATTCTATCTATAGATATGATATGGTAAGGTTATCCTTAGATTTTGGTTCTAGGAGATTTCATGTCGTCTCCAAGTTAATTAAATGAGGGCACATGTAGTGGTATATGTTAGTTTTAGTTTATTACGACGTTTTCTAATTGTAACTTAAGTATAATTTTAGTTAGTGTTGTGCATGCAAATAAGGGCACACATATCTTGGAAGATGCATTCTTTTATGCCTCATGTCATCTCCAGTTGAGGTGCTATTGTGCATGTGTCTAGATTTGTTGTACCTACTCTTCTTCCTAGTCTATATATGAGAAAGTAGGGGTATAGGTTTATTCATTCAATTCAACAACAAGTAGTGAATTAGCTCATTGTTTTTTTCTTGTAGCAGATTCCAATTCATAATTAATGAGAATGTGGTTTAATAGGTTTAACAATCCATCTACTAGGTTTATGTTTTTCTTTTAATAATGATTTAGCAAGTACATTATAATTATGTTTTCGTGCATAATGACGATGATGTGATTTGGGGAAATAAATGTGAGTTTTTTTTATATATTATCTATAGTATGTGTTTGCATATTTTAAGATTTTTAAAACAACAATTTTGAGTGGCTTTTAGTTTTCCATTGTTCAGTTTCATGTAGGGATTATTTTAGAGTGATTTTTTTTTACCACAGTTTAAAAAAATCTAACATGGTATCATAGCTTAGTTTTTGAAATATTTTAAGTTACGTGTATAGAAAGAGAAATTGTCTAGAGTAGAGAGTTGTTAGGTGGTTTCAATGAGAAACATGTCCAAGCTTCAATGACAGAGCACACTTTTGTTAGTAATCGACATATGGACCTAAGAAGGGTTGTGGGAAAGAATCCCTCACTAATCTAATTATTGCAGAGTATAGCTTGTTCGAAACAATTATGATAATGACAACTCCCACTATGCGAGAGAGTCACTTGTTAGAGGGAGCCTCCAACTTTGTGTCATGGAAGTTGATATTATAGAACCTCTTGGAAATCAGAGATTTATAGTACCTTGTGAAGAAGGTGGTTGTACCACGTATAGATCACAAATATAAGGTAGAAAAAACAAGAAGATAGTAACAATGAAGCAAATTTGGCTGGACTAGGTAGATTTGGTGAACGATCACCTGATCCCTCATATCACTAGGAAGAAGACTGCCAAAGATATGTATGATGCATTGGGAACCTTGTCCCAGAGTGTGAACATACTCAGGAAGATGCTCTTAAAGGACAAGCTCAATACTAATCGCATGAGAAAAACATATACATTGATGAGCTGTCACATGAAGATAGAAAAGTTGAGAGATCAAATTGCAGTAGTTGGGGACATAGTTGAGAATATGAGGTAGTTCAAATTTATTTGAATGGATTTGGTTCACCATGGCACAAATTTGTCCATAGTATCTGTGGTCAAGAGTAGTTATGAAAATTTTAGCAATTGTGGGATGTTTTTGTTGGAGAGGAGATGAGACTACAACATGTCCCAACTAGTTACGAGGATGTTCTAATCATATACCTTATTGAGAAGGTGAGGAAAGGAGGAAAGAAAGGATCTAGTAAGGGTAAAAATAAGAAATAAGACTTAGGGTTCCAACAAAAGAAGGACTTTAGCCATATTAAATGATTCAACTGCAATAAGCATGGCCATTATGCTTCTCATTGTCTCGAGAAGAAGGGGAAGGGTAAAAATTAGTAGAAATAGCTTTTAGGAACCATTGGAGCTTCACGAGTAGATGAGTTGACTGCTAGGCTTGATATGCCCTTTTCCATGGTGTCATGTCTTTCCACCAAAACTTAGTTTCAAATATTGGGTGGTATGTTGATAATGGAATCCCAAGACACATAACTATAAAAAAATCATCATTCTTCAAGTTAGAAGAACAAGAAACCAATATGTAGGTGGAGCTTGGTGATGATGGAATGTACCTAGTGGTTGGGTTGGGGTCTATCTCATTCCACATGCTAGCTAGAGAAGTTTTGGATCTACATGAGCTATTGTATGCTCTTTGTATGACTAAAAATATCCTTTCACTTTCTTGTCTAATAATTTGAAGTGTAGGGTTTATTTTGATGATCTATAAGTGATCATCAGAAGTCAAAACCCTAATCTTAGTTGATTTTTAGCTAGAGGAGTTAGGGATGGTGGATTTTACATATTGCTAGAAGATCCAATGAAGTAGATGGATTTTTTTGTTAACAATAACAATATATGAGAGCTTTGGCACAAAGGATTTGGTAACATGAACTATAGTTTATTACCTCTTTTAAAGGACATGGTGGTGGATTCCCTTACTTTAAGGAAGAGAAGAGAGGCATGTGCAATGGATGTGAACTCATCAAGAATTCCAAGACTACATTCCCAAGAAGTGAGCATATATCAATAGGGATTCTTGATTTGATTCATTCAAATGTGTATGCACTCATGTCATCAACATAATTGATATATCATATTTATTATGTTACTTTCAATGATGATTCCTTTAGAAATACCTGGATATATTTTATGAAGACCAAGGATGAGGTCTTTAATAGGTTCCAAGAGTTCAAATCTCTTGTTGAGAACTAGATATGTAGGAAGATCAAGTCATTGAGATTGGATAATGGAGGGAAGTATACCTCTAATGAATTTGATTCCTTTTGTAGAAAAGATGGGATCAAGAGGGAGTTGATAGTATCATACAACTTGAAATAGAGTAGGGTCATTGAGATAAATAACGGGTCCACGATAGAGTCTACTAAGTCTATGGTTCATGAATTATATTTTCCCATGTTCCTTTGGGTAGATGCATGTTGTATTGTAGTCTAGATATTGAATAGATGACCTTTGACACAGGGTGTTGAAGGAAAATACTCTAGAAGATGCCTTCATATGGGAGAAACAAAATGTTTCTCATTTTAGGGTGTTTGGGATTGCACTTCACATTCATGTTCTAGAGGACAAGAGGACAAAGATTGAACCCTCCAACTTGAAGAGTATTCTAGGTTTCTAAGGTGAGTCCTATAAGGATTATAAGATCTATGTTTCTTCTCAAAGGAAGATATTATTAAGTTAGGATGTGAATATAGATGAGGATGCATGGTATTATAGGTCGAAAAGCCCCAATATTGGTTGAGAAGACAACCCTTGTTTCCCCAAGTGTCGATCCATGGGTTTTGAGGAGTTTAGATTCAAGTTAGAAAATTTCCAATCTAGGTACAGAGATAAAGTTACCACTTATTATATCTAAGAGGTCAAGGTGGATTACATAGATGTTGCAAGAGACAACATAGTAAGTTGATGCTCCAATGACTACCTTTCAAGTAATCCATCCTCCTAAGAAATTCCCTAGTTATGGTGCATTGATGTCTTCCATCATTGATATGGAGATTTCCAGTTATGAGGAGGTAATAAATGAGCAAGTATGGTAGGATGTTGGTGGAGGAGTACAACTTCATCGTGAAGAAAGATGTGTGGGATATGGTACCGAGACCATAAAGGAAATTAGTAGTTTATTCTAGGTGGATGTACATGGTGAAGCATGCCACTAATGGTAGAATAGATAAGTAAATGGTTCAATTTGTAGAATAGAGAAGTTGACTAGATTCTTGATGTATTTAGTTAACACCAGATCCAATATATTTTATACAGTGAACACCTTGAGTTAGTTCATGGTTAAGCCAAGGAAAATTCATTAGATAGCTGCAAACCATGTGCATTGATATTTGAAGGGCATAGTAAATTATAGTTTTAGATATGAAGGAGAAGGTGAGTTTATGTTTTATAGATTTGTTGATTTTGATTGGGCAAGAGATACAGGTGACAAGAAGAGTACTTCTTGATGTTTCTTTAGTTTGGGCTTAGGAGTGATTTTCTTGTTCAACAAGAAGCAAACATCAGTAGCATTGAGTTTAGTTGAGGTCAAGTACATGCAAACAAACATTGTTAAATGTGAATCCATTTTAATTCATAAGTTGATTACATAAATGATAAGTGAGATGTTGGAGCCTACTATGGTCTTCTATGACAATCATATTTGTATCAAACACTCTAATAATATTTCATGACCACTCCAAGAAAATTCACATCATATACCATTTTTATGTAGGAGCATCACTAACAGCAAGCGAGCGTGAAGGCGAAAGTCA
Source organism: Picea glauca (assembly GCA_000966675.3). Classification (NCBI taxonomy): domain Eukaryota; kingdom Viridiplantae; phylum Streptophyta; class Pinopsida; order Pinales; family Pinaceae; genus Picea; species Picea glauca. The sequence continues at coordinate 118,196 of JZKD02S1730382.1, forward strand.
GCTGGAAGACCAGCAACGCACGTTTTGAAATATTTTTGAAACATTAATGTAATAGCTAAAGGGAATCATATTTGCATATTGTAAACAGATCATGAGTGATTGCTCTCATCTATAAAACATTAAGGCATTTATGCGTAGTCAATGAAAGTAGGTAGATTTAAATTCCAGATTAGACAGTTTTAGGAACAGGAGGGAAAATGACTATAGACACCCTCATCTTTGTATCATTGTATCAATCAGAATTAGACCAATTAAGCACATTAGCATAGAAGAGAAGAGGAGAGAGATGAAGCAGAGAGATGTAGAGAAGAAGTCCATATACACGAGCTTTGAATTAATATATGGAGCTTTGAATCAGACTCATGGTGTTATGATGTTTTCTGTGTATACATGCTGAATGGTATGCTTATGGTTGTTTATTCTCTTTGTTATGCATTTGCTTTAATATTATGTGAATGTATGATTTCATGTGGAATGTTGAAGTTTGAGAGTGGAAGTGAATGAGTTTCAATTGTTTCTCATCCTAAGTGAGAAGTTCTTGCAAGGAGTGCAGTGAAATGTTTGGAAGGAGTGCGTTGATGAAGGTACATAGTTTATCTCTGAAAGCTCAGGAGGGATACCTTTGTTCTTATTCCAACAGAAGTTCAGGAGTAGCACAGGAAGCCATGTAAGGAGTGCATAGGCATTGGAAGTATTAAAAATTAACCACCCAGTGGAGAGTGGAAGGACTACTGTTGTAAGGAGGGCACATAGTTGAGGAGATCAAATACTCATAAGTATTTGATAGATAGCCGGAAGGAGTGTGTGAATAAATTCTTGTGAGACTTGAAGCTATCAACGGAAGCTCAGGAGTGTTCAAGGATAAATTTGTGAGTGCGGACACAGACCAATCTCCCCAGATCCACCTGGATCTGGAACAAACTGTGACAGAATACTACTCTTTCCCTAGTTCTAAAATATTGAATGGACAAGAGAAAAAGGATGATGTACTTACTTTATGAAAGCTCTCCTTATCTCTGTTGATCCTCGCTCTTCTACAATGCTCTTGCGTCGTCCAATCACAACAACGCAAACCAATCACAGCAAAGACATTAATATATTCAAAACTCTAGACTATACATGTGATCAAGGAATCATGTAATAAGATGATATCATCATTATGGGAAAGGGACATATTCATGTAT
>JZKD02S1730393.1:8781-20181 GCA_000966675.3 Picea glauca
CATATACCACACATTTCTCGAGACCATGCTACTAGAAAGGAAAGATACCATCAAGAAACCATTCTCGAACTTAGCAACAAACTCGCTCATCTGGGTTTCTACAAAGGTTTCTACCTACTTTTGCTGCTATTTCCCTTACCCTTCTTCTTATCTAAACATTGTGATGCATAATGGTCATGCTTATGACAAATGAAGCACTTGGTTTTACTCAAGTCCTTATTCCCTGACTATGAGACTAACTCCTCACTCTTTCCCTTACCCTTGCTAGCTCCTTTATCTCTTCCCTTATTTTTTTGACCAAATAAGGCTAGGTTCTCATCACCACCCTTCTTTTTGGCCTTTGACTCCATTTGAGCATCCTCTTGGATAGAGTTATGCCACGGCCTTTCAAAGTTTGTAAGGTTCTCACGAGCACAAATAGATTTGAAAAATGGTTCCTATGAAGATGGAAATCCATTCAGTTCACCAACTCTTCATCTGCAACCTTCTCCCCAACTGTTGCAAGTTGATCATGAATTTACGTGACCTTCATACGGTAACTAGTGACTGAATCTGATCTCTTCATCTCTATGGATCTAAGTTTGTTTTGCAATATCATCTTTTTGTGTATGCCCTCACTTTAGTAGAGGTTTACCAGGGCATCGAATATTTCCTTTGTCGTCTTCTTCTCAGATATATGAGGAAGCAAATGATTCTTTATGGCATCCATGATCATCTGCTTGGCCCTCACTTCCTTCTTGTGAGCTTCCAACTGCTATAGATATGTATGTGAAGGCACAACATCCTTGACAATATCCAAGAGATCATTCTCTTCCAATAAGAGCATAACCTTAACTTTCCATGACAGAGAATTTGAGGCGCCATCCAATCTATCTTCAAATCTAAGGCTAGTTGAGGGCATCTCTAAGATCTAATGCACAAAATCCCAGATCTGAAAAACTAATCCTTAAAAGAAAATAATACTGAAAACTTTCCATGATAGAGAATTTGAGGCACCATCCAATCTATCTTCAAACCTAAGGCTAGCTGAAGGCATCTCTAAGATCTAATGAACAAAATCCCAGATCTGAAAAATTAATCCTTAAAAGAAAATAACACTGAACCCTCTAACTGCTAATCCTTGAAAATCTGTTCTCTATTAAATAACTCAAAATAGAATTTCTCTAACAGAAAGTTAAGTTTCTTAACTTTGCATCAATCACACAATGGCTGAAAAAAATGAACAGCATAAGAATTAAAACACATACACAGGATTTCTGCTTCAAATCAACTTCTCATTCCTTTGATCAAAGCTTACAAGGTGCCCTTTGTAGCTTTCTTAAAACCAGCAGCTGTACAATCATTAAATCACCAAGATCTGAGACTGTGGCCTGTGCATACGAAAAGGGTAGCTACAACAGAGACCTGTATGGCATGCTGACCTCTTTAGCAAATCTGCTCTTCTTCCTGATGCACTCCTCCTTCCTTCAGCTCTCTTTCTTTCTTCTCATGTGTGTGAGATCTCTCCTATCTTGTCCTATTTATGCTTTGAGAGAGGATAATTGCTCTCATCAATCTTAGCAACTAATCTCCTCAATCCTAGCTGCCGCCTATCTCAATCATGAGATGTACGACTAAGATTAAATCCTAATCCAAGTCACTAATGTTCTAGAACTTCTAGAACATTTCATTTAGATTCCTAAGACTAGTTGACTTCAAATCATTAAACTTTCACTTTTTCTAAATAAAATTACAAGATAGAATCAGTGATCACCTTTCCAAGGTTGTCACCAAAGAAATATATAGAACCACTTCATACACGTTCAAACTTCACACTGAACCTGTGCAAGAAATTCCTACTTGAGCTACATTTCTCAACACAAATGAGCTAAAAAGAGAAAGAGAAAGAAACCCATGAACAAAAGAGAGTGCAACACTTGAGGGTTCCCTTAGGAAAATCACCTAAATAAGAATAAAAAGAAGCACACGATGAGGAATTATAAATCAGAGTTGGCTATATATACACAACTCAAGAGGTAAGGGGCTTTTCCCGATAGGGGTGATGAGTCGTGTACAAGGTTAGACTAAGCCAAATCTAGAAATGTAATAATGATTACTTTATAAGGTTGATCATGGCCGAAAGTAAAGCTTACACAATTTTCAACAAATAATTCAACCCAAGGAAATACAAATTGTTTCTCATCTATTCATATATAATTTATATAGCTATACAAATGTCGAGAAAATAAAGCAACAAACAAGATGATGACGATCCAATATGATTTTTGGATTTTGCACGTAACAATTCATTGAGTTGTCCATCCACATCAAGGCATGTGTGGACATGCAACAATACATGCCAAGGTAACACAGCAAGTTGAAAAGCAATCAAAATCTGGCTCACGTGATCAAGTTACAATGTTGCATTGTACAACAAGATATATGCACATCCACAACATAGCACCAAACTACCACTTTGGAAAGCAACTAAGATAAGATGCCCAGACATGGACAATTCTTGGAATTAACCTCTCTCATCGATGTGACTCCTCCAATCATGGACTCAATCAATCTATAACTCTATTTTGGACCAAACCTCCCTGCTTAGAGTCTGTTAGCACACTTTTTCACCTTCCAATCAGATCTGATATAAGTGTAAAATCAGCAATGGAAAAATGGTTAATTCAAGTAGAGAATGCCCCAATTGTCACAAGCAAACCTCCTCTCCGTTCGAGCCAGTGCATGTCAACCTCAGGGGGGAGGCCCTAGGTACCTCACTGCTGATGTGGATCTGATTTTTTGCAAAAGAAATACAAAAAACAGCAGCAAATTTGCCTTACAGCGTGTAAACACCCCACCAAGCTGTTAGAAAAAGATAGTATAATTTCGCTTGGAAGGACCCTGCAGTGTTAGCATGAGAAAGATGAAAGAAAGGGAAGAGAAAACCACTTAAAAGATAGATAATTATCACAATAAATGGTTATGAACTATTAATTCAATGCATAAAGAGAGAACGTGATACCGACAAGAATGAAAGCTCAAACATAAGCACAACACTTCTTTATTGATGGCTTGCCAAAGGGATGATTGCACCACGTCAACAAGCACAAGAACAGACACTATGATTATCCTCACACAAAGAGAGAGTAGCTAGAAGAGAGAAAGAATAATAGAAGAGAGAGAGAAAATATGAATGTTGATGCTGCAAAAATCCGACCCATAACAATGAGAGACTTCTCCAATATATAGGAGAGTGAGGGCACACATATGAAAGAATTGAAATAAGGCACCTGAAATAAAGAAAGGGCGCATGAGTGAAGAGTTAATGTGATAAAGAAGGAAGGACGCATGCGCATGCATGGGATGGAAATATACAAGAATGGAAGAGTTAAAAAAGATAAGAATGACACATATCGGAATGGATAAGGGGCATGAATTAATTAGGAAGACAAGCACACATGTGAACAAAGGTTAATGAGGGTGTGAGGAAAAAAGAAATAGGGAACTAATATAGGTAACTGGGAGTAATAAGGGAGATAAGGGAGAGTGCGCATGGAGAGAAACATGCACACGTGTGAGTAGGGAGTCAAAAGGAGTTAAGCGCATGGATTTAGAGGAAATATGCACTAGATAAATAGGGAATAAGAACGAGAATAGGGATAATTATGCTAAAGAATAGGAATTTAGAAAGGGAGGCGCATTAAAGAATGAATGCACTAGAAAATAGGGAAAAAAATGAGGCACATTAATACTAAAAAATAGAAAAAAGGGAGGCTCATTAGGACAATGCCCTAGACAATAGGGAGAGAAAGGAGTTAGGCTAAGAAATAGGGAGAAGGGATGATAAATAATAGGGAAAATGGAGGCACATTAAGACAATATGCTAGAATGAGCTAGAAATTAGGAAAAATTGAGGCTCATTTAAGACAATGTGCTAAGAAATAAGGAGAGAAAAAGGTGGAGGCTAGAAAATAGGAAAAACAGAGGCTCATTTGGGACAATGCACTAGAAAATAGGGAAAATGGAGGCGCATTAATGCTAGAAAATAGGGAAAAGGAGGTGCATTAAATGAGACTTAGAGAATATGCGTATGATGGAAGAGGAATGCACCCCAATTAATAGGAGCGCATGTGTAAAATTAAAGGATATTTAATGCATGAAAAGTGAAATAATGACGAGTGAAGTGAAGGATAAGTAAATTGAGCTTTAATTAGTCCAATCTTGCCCATGTGATGTGCCACCTCATCCACACGCCTCCTTCATTAATTATTTTTCAATTAATTGTTTCATTCCTTGGAAAGTGCGGCCCCTTCATTAATTAAGCCACCTAGCTACCACATGTCACACTGCATCACTGCCATTTGCCGAAAATTGACCCTACCACTTGTCACCTTTGGAGGCGACCACCCCTTCTATAAATAGAAATTGCTAAAAATAGGGGTCCAATCCTAAAAAATAGGAAACTGCCAAACATGTCCAAGATGACTAGGAGACCACCGCCATGTGTCAAATGTCTAAAAATGGACACTGCTAAAAATAGAATCCCGTTGCATGTCAATGATATCATACTCGTCGAATTCGATTTTCCATGACGATTTAAAAAATGTTCTCAAAATCGACATGCGAGCCTCGATGCTCCACCTGCTAAAAATAGAATTATTGACAAGTCACCCTGGAAAAGGTCCAATGGACTCAAAATGTCTAGGATCAATATTGCACACTCAGAATCTTGATCTGAGGCCTGAAGCTAAACCTGTTAAAAATAGAAAGTACCTGCATGCCCCCTAGAAAAAGTGTCATCGGGCTCAAAATCACGCAAGGACTAATATGTATGCTCGAAACTATCATATGAGTCTTCGGTCATTGTCTCCTAAAAAGTAGGGCACCTGCTAAAAATAGCAATCTCTCTCAAATCCATGTAAAACGATGCTAGCTCTATCTCTAAAACAAAAACAACCACCAACCAGTCATGTACCTGTCTCCAATGGGAACCAACCTCTGACTCACACAAGTGCTCAACCTGGGAAAATCTTTGAATGCCATCCAAAATGGACTATGCTAGCTCTTAACCCTCAGGATTTTCAAGGGTGAATATCTAGGGGTTGACAGAGTCAAAGACCAACCACTGTCCAACCAATTCGAGAAGCTTAATTTAAATTTCCTCTTAGGTTTTCCATCTTCTCTCTTGGGGCAACTATGTATCCATCCCAACCTGATAGAGTTCGATGGTCTTGTTAACACCAAATTTGAACTTATAAATCCAAGTGTTAACCTACAACACATATTCATGGATATCATTTGGGGTGAGCTCATTGTTACAGAATTCACCATTTGACATCAATGGTTCATGATCCAAAATGGATTCGAACAAGCGCATGGTTTTAAGACTCAATACCTAAGTACAATTCAGCAATGAAAGAGGTTATAAAAAATATTAAGGGCAATGCAAACATAAAAGTAAATGAGATAGAGAGGAAAAACAATAATTATTTTTTTTTTAAATGAAAATAGGAGAGAAGAAAAGAGAGGAATGGGAAACAAATGGGCAAGGAATGCTTGGCCTTCCCATTACTCACAATCTCTCCTATATCTTTATGTAATTAGTCTCACAAAGGGTCTTTTCGCCAAAGAGAGGAGGATGCACAATGAACCATGAGTTGGATTGTAACCAGAGATTGTCGAAATAACACTAAGCAACCATTTGAATGTTGGTTTCCCCATTTGGGTTTCCAAGGTAAAATCTCTGTGTCAATTATGTGTGGGATTTTATCGTTGTGAGATGGACTTTCACTTACAGTTGCATTCAATGGATTGTTATGGTAAAATATGTGGCATTAACGTTAAATTTTCCATTGGATTTGTTATGTAGGTGATTGGAAGCAGTGCTCTATATTTAATTGTTGTATGTTTTATATTGATGATGTGAGAATCCTTTCCCAACTATAGCTCTATTAAGTTCACTCAAAATTTCATTCTCCACTAGCAATTAATGAAATCCAATAGCTAGAGAATCCAAGAACCCATCCAATTGATTGAATGAGATCAGTGGTTGTAGTCGCTGTTGAAAAAGTCAGCATCGGCAAAAAGTCGACAAGGGTCTAAAAAAAATCGTTTTGGCAAAAAATCGAAAAACCACGACAAACATTAAAAAATACAAAATATATTCATTTTTTTCAAAATTTTAAACATATAAAGCAACAACAACATCAGATAAAGTTGATAAACACATTGGCATATAAATATGGAGAAATCACTGATATATATGTAGTGGATGCCAAATAAAAAATTATACATCAAAGTCGATACCGAATCCTAAAGGACCAGAAGTTAGAACCAATACAAAATGACATCACATATAGTTATAAATGTATCTCATCATCATGAGGTAGATGTCTGATGTACAATGACAAATGAAACAAAACTAGCAGTTAGTTATCTAATATCAATGCCCTCTCCCCCTTTTACGAGAAAAGATAATGGGTTGTTTGAAGCCTGCCCCTGATAGTAGAAGCCCCTAATTCTGAAGATTCAACACTGGTTGGCAAATGAAATTGGACCCTTGCTCCACTTAAAAATCCTTGATGGTAATGTTGATGGTTTTCTAGCTACCTCAGCAATGATTGAGGAAGACCACAAACCCTTCTCCTTCCTTCTCCAACAGCAAACAAGTCAAATGACCAAATCAACTTTATCCCATAAGAATATGGGCATCCCACGACTTTTTCTATCAACTCGCGATTTTTTCCAAAATATCATCGATTTTTCATATAAGTCGCGACTTGATTTTTACTAGCCGACTTTTCGAGAAGGGGTAAAACTCACGTCGGTTTTTCATATAAATCGCGACTTGATTTTTACTAGCCGACTTTTCAAGAAGGGGTAAAACTCGCGATTTTTTATTCGGCGATTTTTTCAACTATGGTTGTAGTGATATGGTTGTTGCATCTTTCCAACTAGATTTATATTTCTATTCCATGTATTCAACAAATAATCCATTTCTACATCGTAGGCATCTAAGAAAAACCTATACACAGCAATTGATGGAGGAATTGAGGCAAACACCTCTTCCTATAGGCCGTATGCAGCTCCAACAATCCATATACAATGGTTTCATGGAGTTTTGAGGCCATACAAGCAGTATGCTACTCATGCATGATTATTCCTTGCGTCTCAAAGATGTACATAGGTCATACTAATCGAGTGGGGCATCCATTTCTTGGGAAATTATCTAGTCTCTCTCTCCCTTAACCATATCTTGATTGGTCCACTGGAAGTGGCCATAGGATTGCTCAAATGAATTATTAAATACATGCTTCAACGTTTCCTTTTAATCTTTGGGCTACAACCTTTTTGCAATTATGAGAAGTCCGATAATGTTTTCTTCAATGGGAGGTTGTCTTATTGTTAATTAATCCAAACTGTTTGGCTATGGGCAAGTCCAATAATGTTTTCTTCAATGGGAGGTTGTCTTATTGTTATTTAATCCAGACTGTTTGGCTATGGGATATGGTTTTAGTGTTAAAGACTTAAACAAGTGACCAACTTAACACTTGTATGTGAAAGCTTTGCATCTAGCCTTCCATTCATTGGGGAAAGGAATCAGCTTTATGAGTATTGTTTGCTTTAAAAAATCTGAATTGAAGCTTGAGCCTATACATATGAAACCTGGAAGTGAGGGATTGGATTTGCTTCTTGATTATTAAGCATTTCCATTGAGTGAAGTAGCATTGTCCCTTGTATTTGTTGGAGCAATCGATTTCACTAATTGTGCTATTTGTTTTGATCATAGAAGGCAATTGGTTCCATGAGCCCAAGTCTACAATAGAGTGTGCCAATTCTAAACAAAGGTAAAAGTGTTGGGTTACATATTTGAGAAGTAGAGCTTTCATTATCGGTTGCATTGCAATGGGGATGTTATTGCTATGCTAGAGTGAGTTCCATTAGGCATAGAATTGTCAAACATAGTTCTTTTGAATTTGTTTTGGACAAAAGGTTTGGTATTACCTATTGGCATAACATTGGCCATGTTAAATGTTGGATTCTTGCACTCCCATTGATATGTTGATTTACATTGATTGCACTTTACAATATGTGGTGTATGTGAAGTCACTGGCCTGGAGCCATAGCACTACAACCAAAACTAAATATGCACATAGAACTAGGATGATATCTCATCCTAATAATCTTGATAGATTCATTTCAATTGGATATCAACATGCAAAGGAGTTGCATTGAAGACATAGCTCTCAGTGGCAGAGTATTTGCAAAGACTTGGTTTTTACTGGCTTCATTACTTATCTGTCATTAGGTTGATGTGTGCAGGTTACACAAAAGAATGTGCCATACCTCTAATCCTGAAGAGTAGTTGCACTCATAATTGAATTGAAAACAAAGGCCTTGTAGCCATTCTAAAGACTGAGATCTCTACATAATTTAGAGAAACAGAGATTAGAAAGTAAATTATGCAAAGTATACATATCGGTGAAGTGAGTGGGCTATAAGTTCCTCACTTACAAATCAATTCACGAGTACATTATGAGGTGGATCGGTTAGACGATCCACTAAAGTAGGCATTGACGGTTCGTTGAATGCGTTTCAAACTTGGCACATAGTTGCGTGTCTTTATTATTCAGGGATAGAAGGTTGGACAAAGTTCAAACAAGTTGCTTTCACACAGGTACATGTAGAGGATATATCAGGGGTACATATGGACAAGTGATTAACAAAAATAGGTGACCCTAATCCTGAAGAGTAGTTGCACTCATAATTGAATCGAGAAGAAAGGCCTTGTATCCATTCTGAAGACTAATGGTTAAGAACAGGTGTTTCCTCTTCAGAGGTCACAAGTTCAAATCCAAAGGGAGTTAGGATATGTACAACTCCGTAGACTTTAGCAGTCAAATCGTTGCGCGAAGGGTCCCTTGTCCCACAAACAAAAGGTCTCATACACCAATTTGGTGTCTAGCTTGGACGTGACCTTAAAATTAGATTATTATTATTATTATTATGTGTTTCCTCATAAGAGGTCACAAGTTCAAATCCAGAGGGGGGTAGGGTATGTATACCTCCGTAGACTTTACCAGTCAAAATCGTTGGGCAGAGGGGGTCTCATACACCAATTTGGTGTCTGGCTTGGCTGTGACCTTAAAAATAGATTATTATTATTATTATTATAAGTTAGAGAAACAAAGATCAAAAAGTTAATTCCGCAAAGCATCCATGTTGGTGAAGCGAGTGGGCTATAAGTCCCTCATTTACAGATCAGTTCACGAGTACATTACAGGGTGGATTGGTTAGTCAATCCATTGACGCAACATTGACAATTCGTTGAGTGCCTTCTAGACTTGACACATAGTCACGTGTCTTTATTACTCAAGGATAGATGGTTGGACAAAGTTCGGATAGGTTACTTTCACATAGGTACATGCAAAGGATATATTAGGGATACATATGGACAGGTGATTTACCAAAAAAGGTGTCCCATACTTACAGTTTCAAGGCAATATTCAACGGGAGTATGAGAGGTTGAAGACCCCCGGGGAATGTGATCTGGGAGGGTTTGCAGTGTAATATTTTGCATGATTTGACCATAGTTTTGGAAACCCTTTGGGAAGATATGCATGGGGTTCTATTTCTAGGCAAATCTGAGAAATTTCTATTTTTAGCAGTCTTTGGAGAGTGGTCCAATTGTTGATATGATTTCATATTTGAGGACCCAACTAGAGGATTTGACTATGGTGTGAATTTCATTAGATTCCAAGGAAGGGCTATTTTTCACAGTGCTATTTTTTGCAGGTGACTGGACATTTGAGGACCCAATTTGGAAAGTAGCATCAGTGTCTGATTTCAGACCATTCCGAGCACTTTCAATTTTCAAGGACCAGTCGCATTTTGTCATGGTCTATATTTAGCTCTATGGACATGCATGGAGATATTGATTGTTTTTCCATAATGTTTAGCCCTAAGAGGATTTCATATGACCTTAGTTGAGGAGGATTGACCTAAAGGAGCTTACATCATTGTTTTTAAAGTTTCTCCTTCCTAAAATTAGCCTAGCTCATCATATTATTTTTAATCCTCACTTATCATATAATTTAAGGGTTAATTTTAGGGGATTCTCTCCTTAGAAAAGTCATAGGGTCTATTTTAGGCATGAAAAGAGAGGAATAAAAGAAGAAAGTTGCCATATATAAGTGTAGTTTATCTTATGGGTGGTTATTATGGAAGGAGGGGATATTTTGGAGTGGTAGTTTCTTCATACACATGTTATTTTCATTCAAAAATGAGTGTTATACTTGAAGACTACTATTTTTACCTCCCTTCTATTTTCTATCTTACCTATTCTTATTCTCTCATTCTTCTATATATTCTACTAAGCAAGGAGAAGGGGTGGAACTTTAATGTGTGAGACCTTGAGCTTTCTTCTTCCCCTTCTCCTTTGCTTCTTCTTCCCAAAGAAATTGAGATTGACAGCTAGCATGGAGTATTTGTGATGGTGATTGATTTTGCTCGGTCATGACTAGTACTGTCCCATTCAATAAAGTTGAATTGTACCTTGGAGTATTGTTGTCCAAACTTGTCAAAGCTTTGTTCTTCCTACAACTTTTGATGATAAGGACATAGGATTTCATTGGCGATTACTACAAATTTTTAATGTGTGGAACTTCTATTTTCTTAGACTTTCATGTGTTATTGATCTTGTTCTTGATAGGGCTTGAATGAATAGGCCTCAGATTATCTTCTTCCCTATTCACTTTATATCTTTTCCTTTTCTTTGACTCCATAAAAGGCACTGGTTATTGATTAAAATCTCTTGTTTTTCACATTTTAAACATATAGGTCATTTTTCATTCTGTTTTAGGCACATTACAGCGAGATTAGCTCGCTGTAATTTTCATGTTGTCGTGGAAACAGAGAAGCTTTACGTTTCTTCTCAGTTTCTGTGCATTGAAATCATAAAATAAACTAATAAAAATACAAAAATACATAAAGACAGCCTTTAAATTCCTAAAAAACAGACCTAATTAGCTGCTGTATTTTTTAATTTTTTTTGTAAAAGACACTTCTTATATATATAGAAAAAAAATTACATCAGCAGCTGGAAACAAAAGATAAAAACAGAAGGGTTTATGCAATAAACATCATATCCTCTTCCGTAGGGTAACTAAAACAGCTATGAAATCAGCATAAGCAGTCGGATCTAACAATTTGGCACATCTCTAATCAACAATGCCCCTTTTGCTAGGAGTTGCATACATACCTCATCTCGCCATAATTGACAAAAAGTTCACTAAGAACTAACCTCATTATCAAAAACAAACTTGAAACAGAGTTTCCAAAGGATATACAAAGCGAAAACTCTCAAATAGTGCCAAATACCAGCCAAGGAATCCCAAATCACTGATCTGAAATCACCAAACA
>JZKD02S1730393.1:25666-39298 GCA_000966675.3 Picea glauca
GGATCCACTCCTGATCACTTGCCTCTTCGAGGGGGCAACCTCCTAATGAGCTACGCTCCAAATACAATACTCATCCACCATGCCCACTACATTGTTGACACCCCCTTTATATAATACTACCTACCACCTAAGAACATTCTAGAGGAACCTTCTAGTAGGTGGAAGCTTCTAGTAAGCCCTCTTACATTTATTGTGTTCACACTAGGCCGTATTTATTAAAAGTGACCTCCATATATAAAAATATATCTCTACTATTATTCCCCTTTGGTACCTCCCTAGGTACCCCATATTATCCCCCCTAGCTACATTACATTACCACACTAAAACAGAATACATCAAATGACCACAAAGTCACCTTGAAGATGGAACAAAGTTTTCTTTTGTAAGCGAACCAGTGAGTATTAAGTATTAGACAGTGTTTAGATTGGAGCCTGAAAATTGGATTATTAGTTCAAGCAAAGAGGGTGGACTTTGTACATGTAAAATGAAACTTATTGGCTAGTTGCTATTTTCCAATAGCACAATCTATCACACAAGTTGACCTAATGATATAGACATATCTCACATGAGTTTTAAGCACGTTGGAATCAAAATGATTGGGTGGATTCATCTTGAAGAGAAACATAATCACCATTGCATGAGAAAACACCGAGTACAGTTCAAGATCCTAGCATTGCTAAATAGTGAATTATACATCTAGCAATGGATGCAAGCATAGAAGCAAGAGCAAGCTCATATGGAAATGAAAAGAGTAAGAGGGCATGATCAGTGGATCAAACAGGATCAAGCAGAAAAGTTAAAACACTATCACCACTTATCTCAAGGGAGTTATGCCTTGGAGATGTCTCTATGGATGGCAGGATATTGGTCCCATAGTAGTTAGATTTCTCACTCGTGAAGTTATTCCATCCACTACTCTTTATAGTTTATACAATTGATGTTGGGTACGTAACTAAACTCTTAATCATTGAGAAATTATCTGGATTTAATGTATTGTGTTTAATTTCAAATACTTGAGAACTTATAAATACAGACTGGAGATACATGTTTTAGCAGCTTCATTACAAACCAATAAAACATATATTTGTATCTTTGTTATAAACCAACAAAACATGTTTTTAATGTAAATATGTAAAGTCTAAAACCGTTAGAATAAAATGAATGAAGTACAACTCTAGTGATTGTTGTATAAGATTAACCAGATTAAGCTACTGCTGTTTTTTATTCATTCTTTGGTGCTTCTTTGTTGTGTTTGTTTATCTCTTCAGTGTCAGAGCTTGTGGACTAGAGGCATTAATTGTTGTGTGGATTCCCCAACCATGAATGCAGATGACATTAGATATGTGAGACAATGCACAACGTCCCACTCAATTAATAGACGCCTCACCTCCACAAGGTCACAAGGCCTCATGTGCGCATTGTGTGGCGTTGTCACCCAATGCACACAAAGTAGCCAAGCACCCATCACTTTAATATTCTCTTTGACCTCAAATTTTAGGAGAGTTTTGAAGGATCGCTCTCGAGCTACTCCTAGGTTTACCCAGCCAAACCCTCTTAGCCTTAAGCATTCCCCAAAGGACATTATCAAGCTTTGCATCGACTCCTTCACTGCAATTAATGATGACAGGGATGTTGGTACCTCCTCCTTTACTTCTGCCTCTATCTCTATCTCTTATGTTCAATACTATTCGCATCCCTTCAAAGGGTTTACCTTTTCAGTGCACCATTTCTCACGTATTTAATTTCACTTAGTGCACTTTCATTTGTATCCTGTCACATTTTAGCACTGTGACACTTCCATATTTTGATGTTTACTGGTTGTATTTTCTAGTCCCATTGACCTATTCTTTTGTCATTAATGGACATTAATAAAATAGTCTTAATTATCTTATCTTATCAAACCTTCTTTGTTGATAACCTGCCACAAATCAGTGGGGATACTACCATCAAACTTCTCAATCGGCATTAATGTTTTCTTATCCTTATGTCAAAGCATACCAATTTCACAGTGTTCTTCTATCAACTTAAATTGTCAAGCACCTCCAATTGCAGATGATTTCAACTTCATTTTATTTGGAGTCAAAATATGGATCATGTTAGCAATGCAATGAACGAACATCATTCTAACTTCAATCACTGCATTTTAATTATATTCATACAATTTTAATAAAAACATCTAATTGCTACAACTACAATTCCATATTTGTTTTTGTCTTTCCAATTGAATAGAAAGCAACAACTACTTTAGACTTGGTCATGCATCTTAGTGGCACATCACAAAATCCCCCCTTTTACCAATCTAGATTCTTGTTTTTTGTCTTTCCTCCTTAGGAAATGCCTTAGGCACTCTCGCACTGCCTTTGCCACTTTATGTACTTTTGAGTTCCATTGACCTAATTTGGTCATTTCTAGACATTAATTAATTTCGTCCATTCTTTCAAAGAAGCCTCCTCAAGAAATTGTAGGCCATCTCCATGATGTCTTGGAAATAAATCTAATCCAGTGCCCAAATTGCAAAAACCAGCAAACTACAATATTGCTTCCTAATGTTTTCATAGAAAACAAGGGCGTGATCCACCAACTTGAATTTTGTTGAGTTATAACAAATTGATCCATTTTGAAAAGTGAGAAACTTCTTCCAATCATAGAGAATGCATAATACCACCTCGATCACAATACCATTCCCCATATTCATCCTGAGAGACTTTAGAATCTTCCTCCCATTTTTCATTTTTGGCTTTGTTTTCGATATTGTTGACCAACTGGCCTCCTTTGCATATAGAACATCATCATATGGGACACCAAACCTTCTTGAAAACTAAACAATATTTCCATGCTAATCAGCATAGAGAACACCATCAAGGATACAACATGGTGCACTTGATTGTGAGCCATAATAAGAACCTCGTCATTCATCCTCAATAGCAATTCAGTTGCTTCCTCAAAATAGTGTTCTTGTAAACTATTTTTGTTGGGGGTGTGTTAAAAAAGTTAAAGTTAGTTTCTTTGTAATAATTTCCTCTTATTAATCTAAGTCAATAGTAGCTTTGACAAATGCAAGCACTAGGAAGAGAGATAAGGGCCAACTCCCACCAAATTACAATGGATTCTTGCAGGCCACGGTGGAAAACTCACTTGTCAAATCTCGCTAGCGTGATTGGTTTTGATGGGCCTCGTTCTGTAAGGCAACCAAGGTTCGAAACTCGAATAGTGGGAGGAGACACCTAAAATTCCAGCCATGCTAACGGTTGGTGTGGCCTAGGTCGGGTGTGATCCTCGGGTGATTTGACGGCTTAGACACGGCTTAGAGACCCCTGGGTCACAGTTTCTTAGACCACGGGCTAGTCCCGCAAGTCACAGACAAACTAGCAAACCAAAAAAATAGTGAAAAACTCTCTTGCCAAAGAAAATCAATCGACATTATCTATATTGCCTTATACATAGTAATTTGCTTGTTGTAATAATAAGATAAGATAAATATACTAATGTCCAACAAATCACCACAAAATTAGGTCAATGGGACTAAAAGGTACATCCAATGCAAATAGAGTGTGGGAATGCAAAAGCAACTCCTATATCAATGCTAAAAGCATCAAAAAATGAAAAGAAGGAAGCATAACTAAGTGTAGCTAAGTTATTATGTAACAATCTAACCAAAAAATACAAAAATATGTGTAGTCACACAATAAAAAGGCTAGAAATTGGAGATTATGGTGTTGATGCTTGAGAGCCAAGAGGAGGGGACCAAGGTACTAGCTCGCTATTAAAGTCGTCAATCACTATGAAAGGGACAATACAATGGTGGATGATGTCCTCTGGGAAGTGACTATATTTGAGGGGACCCGATTGTACAATCATGGGGGGTCAAAGAAACAAGGCAACCCCGCTCTCCAACCATCCAAGGTTGAAGGAACAAAACTCTAGATACAACTCTGACTACTTGGTTAGATCTAGGGGATAGTCCAGCGGGCAAGAGGTTCACTACTCCAGTTCTATCTAGAGCTAGTTTGTATCTCAGCCTCTTGGTGCATGGTGTGTGGCCTAGAATGAAAAATCCTCAAAATCCTTGAAGATTTCGGTCAACAAAATAGGAGAGGAGGTTGAGAAAAGGCGCTAGACCTCACTAGTCTATGTTCTGAAGTATCATGGTGGTTTGTCCATTGCTTGTTGCTTCAATCAAATTGAGTAATTCTCTCATCAAGGGAGTCGGGCATCTGTCGTCACGATATTGGAAGAAAGTGGAAAGGCAATTCCCTTGACCCAGATATAGGCAGTATTCATGACCTCTTATCACATAGGAAAAGGGACGCCAAAAAAAGAGATGCATCTATGTTTCATGCTCGTATAAATAACAAATCTGGCAAGTCTTGTATGGCCACGGGATATGGTGGTCGATCTCTATCCAAAGTTTGTGAGAGCCCACTTGAAACTGATCAAGGTGGATCTTCAGTGAATGGATCTAGTTTGTCCATGTGTATGGGAGACATACAATGATGTCATCCCCAAGCTCCAAGAAGTGATCCAAATAAAAATGCATCTTTGAACGTGGGCTCACTCCAAGGGTGCAACCCAAGTAACCTGAATGCACAATCTGTAGATGTCCACTCTAATGGCATCATTCAACTCTTGTTTAGTCGCTAGGACAAACTATTGCGTCTAAAGAGTACCCGAAAAGGGTGGACGGTCTAGGGAGATGGCCACCGAATAGAGAAGCCAAGACACCTGTGAGTAGCAAACGCATACACGCCATGTGGTATAGGGCAAGGCAATGGCCTCCAAAGAGCAAAGTGCTAGGTAGGGTAACTCTCCCCTAGAGACCAAGCGCCGAAAATTATTAACACTATGTAGAAAGTAGAGTAGACAAAAGATGACCTCAAGTCGAACAAGATGGGCTCCTAACTCTACCTCAACAATGGGCTCAGGGACCAAAGCAAGCACTGGACTCTCTTGGTCCTAGCCCAATTGGTTTGCATCAAACTTGGTCCCAGGATCTTTGAACCATAAAGGACTGTAGGTCTGATAATCGTATCCAGAAGGTGCAACTTGGATGAGACACCCTAAAACTAGTTCTATAATACTGTCGTACTAGTTCTATAATATTGTCGCTCGAGGAGGGCAAGGGAGTTGTATCCTTTGTTGCGTCAAGGCTAGAAGGCCTAACACATGCTAAAAAGAGGCACCACAAACTATAACCCCAAATAAGTAAGTTGTAGAGATCACAATCTCTTCTCCCCAAAACTGGAAATGTAAGTTGAAGAAATCACTCTTCAGTGCGTTGAAGACTATGTTGCAAGAAACGTTTGGAATAGGGTCGTACTAGGCTCATTTATGTACAAAAACACAGAAATCCGTGTGGTACAACCTTGAAACACATTTTCGACCGTACAAACACATTTCGTGTAATCAGAAACAAATTTTTAGGCTGTACCAGGGTCCGTACGACACATTTCCAACACTAAATCTACCTATTTTGACTTGGTTTGACTTGTTTTTATACTAGGTTTGACCAAAAATGCTAGGAATTAACGGTAATGTTAAATTTTTAAAGTAAAACTTGACATTACCATTAATTGTTTCAAGATGTTTTGGGAGTGGTTCCAACCTCATTGGACTTCATGAGGAGAAAGTAAAATTTCATATCAATTTCATATCCCATTCAAAATTCAATAGACTTAACAATTTTCAAGATTTTAGGATTGGCAAGATTGTAGCATTTTCATTAGATTCTATCATCTACAAGAGTATGGGATTGGAATTCACTCAAGAGCGCTAAGCCCTTTATGTACCCAAATGTTGGTAGTGTTGATTGTTAAACTCCTCTATCACATCCTTTGCAAAAATGTACCCTTCACTCAAGGAAAAATCATTGATTAGGCATGTTAAGCTTTATCTACCATATTTTAAGGCTTGAATTAGGCAATTTCATCACAATTGGGTGGTGTTGACTGATGTCCATATAGGATCAAGGTAGAGGCAAAGGATGATACTAATGATGAGGATCCTAATATAAGTGATGGTGGAACATTGCTTGTCATTTAAATGTTCTTTCTCATTTATTCATAATATATATATATATATATATATATATATATATATCATGTTTTCTTGTTTCCAAATTTTTAAGGGGTCAAGTTTCCAGTGCATTTCCATTTCGAAAACTCATAGCTATTTCCCCATATCGTACAACTTAGGTTGAAGATGATAACCTTGGTTTTACCTAGGTTGACCATCAACAACTAAAGACCATAGATGCTACCAGAGCATAAATATGTCTCTATAGGCTCTTAGGCGAGGGGACCAATTAGATCAAGTCATTAGCAAAGAGAAGTAGAGATATCAACACATGATGTAGGAGGCAGCCATCCTCGTTCTAAATATGCTCATGGAGGAAAGATTCCAGCTCATCAATGTAAATCCCAAAGAGGGTTGGTGAGAGGGGGCCACCCTGCTTAACACAATGGTACTCTAGATGAAGTCGAAGGCATCATCTGTTGTATAGAAACAACCAAGAATGGACTCGTATAGTGTCATGATGGTGGAAATGCCAATGTCAGAGCCTCTCTCAAAACTATGTCAAACGCTTACCAAATTCTACAAAGCAGCAGAAGACTTTCGAAGAGCAATGACGAGCCTCCTCTACAATGGCCCTAAATGTGAAGATGTGCTAGATCATTTAGTACTCCACATATTTTTCAAAGTTTGCAACCATGATCATCTTCTAATAGTCTAATATTAAAATATGTGTTCCCATGAAATAACATTATCTTGGGTGTCACATTGGGGTGCTCTAACTGATCCAACTAGCATTAATTTCAGTGATTGTTTAGTGCTACCTCAACCCACTACAATTTAATTTGCCATAATCCTTTATCTATATGTGCACACATTTAGATTTTACAAACTCAATAGAGAAGATTTTAAATTGTTCCATTCGGTAAGATATTTTGTTTGGAATACTTTCTTAAATAAAACAAATGCAAACAAGTACGAAATTTTCTAGAAATTATTGAAGGTTGTAGGTCATTCAATGAACCTTAATAAAATTACCTAAGCTTATCTTATCTCAGACATGTTTTCATCCTACTGAAAAACAGTGTCCTCTTCTATCAGCAATCTGGACTTTGAACCTTCCCCTCATTGGTTGTCTTGATTGTGCTACCATTACCCACCCACAAAGTGAATGGCTTCATCTTCTTTTGCTTAGACACACATTAAGACGCATTGAAAATTTGAACCATGCCAACTATTGCGCCAGACCACACAAATACCAACATAGATAAAGACATAAGGGATCATATGCAAAAGGCTGATAAATTCATGGTCAAGAGTAGAGTGAAGGGCAGCCCCGACAGAGACTGCTCTTAATTCAATTCAGTCCTCTCCGAAGCAAATATACCTTCTAAGTTCTAACCCCTAGTTCTCCTTATATCTACATATCCCAGGGGGTTACATGGCAACTTCCAAGAAGTTCAATGAATTACCTAATTAAAAACTCTTGCTACAATATGACATGATTATGACGTTGGTAACCAAATGGGCTTTGGAAACTAACTCACCCTAACCAAAAGGGTTGACAGCTTTGTTTCTTTCGAACTTCTTCCTTGATGTCCTTCAAATCCTTCTCTATTTTGATATTCGGGATCACTAGATTTTAATGGCATCTATTTTGACACTCACTACAGACTCTTTTATTTCTTTTGCAGTTTTCACAAATATGCTTTATCACTCCCAATGTTCACTCATGTCTCATTGGCCATTTATGGCCACTACCAAACATTAATCTACTCGCCCTGGTTCAATACCTGAAAACACATCTTAAATGCACGAAAAATGTCCCAAACATTTCTTGGACGTCTCACATGTGGAAATTCAAGAATCCGTGCTTAATAAAAATTCAGAAATTTCACCTCATTTACTTGAGGTTTCCTAGATCTTATTTCCTGTCAACTTTTCAACCTTATGGTTGAAACTGAAATATAAATTACAGCAACATATATTTCACCTCTGTCCAAGCAAACACATAAGGTGGCCCAAGAAAATAAACACCGAACAAATGTACATCAAGGGATCTATGTTTCTAGCCCTAAGGGCACAATCCCCAATATATAACAGATCTAAAAATAACTTATATACAGAAGATTTGTTACAGCCATAAAGATGCCCTCTTAGCTTCTATTTACTCGTCAAATCATTCAACAAAATCTGCTCACTGTTATGTTAAAACAGCATAAATAACCAAAGCACTAGATAGTAGAAACAACTCAATCACCATAAGAACATAAGCTGAAATCAGATCTGCAAGTACACAAAGTTTGGACAGCAAAGTACATTTCAGACATACATAAGAATGAAGTTACAAGTACATACCAACAGCTTATCGCAAGCTTGTGCAAGATAGTCCTTCAAGCTTATCACAAACTAGGACTCTCCAATGCATCCAAAACCTCAATAGGGCATCCACCATCAATAGCAAACACTAACCAGCAAACATGGCCTAACAAGGCATCACACCAAGCTACTCCTAACCACTCCAAAGGCTCAACAACAAGCTAGCATCAACACCAACAAATCCACCCTTTATCTTTCTTCAACCTTGCCTCACACAAGCTCTTCAAGCAAAGCACTCGAAGTCTCCTTCAAGGTTTCTTTCCCACAGACGCTGTGTCCTTCTCACACAAGGACTTCAACCCTAGCACTTTTAAGTCTCCCCTAGGTTTTTCCTCACACAAACTCTAATGCCTTCCTCCCTTGCACAAAGACAAGTACAAAGACTCAAGACAAGTTCATCTTCAAGATGCAATGATCTAATGAACTCTCACTTGCTGACTACCACTAAAGACTCTCTCATCCCTTTATATAGAATAAGTGAGGGAGCCAACAATAGTAAAGTGGGGTAAGTCCACAAGCAACCTAATTTAATCCTCAAGATAAGGTCTCCAAGTGAAGCACTCTCTCTCCAAGGTGTACACATATCAAGACAAGGCTCCTCGAGTAGTGCACTCTCCAAGTAGAGGGGCTCCAAGTGTCAAGCGTTGCTTATCACAAGGCCCCTCACACTCCATGACAAGCATCCAATGCTCCAACACTCCTCAACATATGTGTCCCGAACCCACAAACAACCCCAAGCAATGTGCCCTCAACCCAAGCATACTCAAGTCAAGCACTCATCTTCATAAGGCATGGCAAGTGGTCCAATGTTCTTAGGGCCGAGTGCCCTCCATCCTAGTGCCCAGCACTCCTCCTCAAAGGTAGATCCATCTCCAATGCAAGCAACCCCACATAAGACAACCACCTCTTCAAGTAGTGTGCTACTCTAGCACCAAGTCCAAGCTCAAACAACCACCCATAGAAAGCTCTCCAAATATCATCCAACCAAAAGGTCTACAATACAACTAAGGGGCTAGTGTTAGTCATGCACCACACATCACATGAAGACACCCCTAGCATGGTGTAAACACTTTTGGAGCAACCCATAAGCTAACATCACGATATGAAAACATTGCCCAAAATGTTTATGGATGTTTCAAATGCATTCCAGCCTATTCTCGCATGTTTCCCAACAATTAGCAGTTGTTTGGGCCTTCTATGTCCCGTAGAGCCCCTAAAATCTAAAAGGAAAAATCTACAGATTAAAAATACCAAAGGAATGCATTTTCATCTACAAAATTCAAAATTAATTATTTTTTATTGAGAAGAAAAAAAAGAAGCTTTAAGAAACCCTAAGTGCCCTGATTTTGGATTTTTCATAATGTAATATTGTATGGGAGTTGACATATACAAGTTTTCTATTAAATTATAGTCTATGTCTATTATTCTAATTTTCTGAATGATTTTCTATCAAAAAAATCTATTTTTTGAATTATTTATATTATTTATTTTTTAAATTTATAAGAAACCCCATTTCTAAAAATTTGTGGGGTTTCCTTTCCATGCCATCCTTCAAAAACCCATATCCATTTCAAAATTCCTTGGAACTTAGACATTAATATTTAAATTAAAACAAATTAAACTAAATCAAATCAAATAAGCAACATAAGAAATTTTCATCGAATGCTTTATTTAGGAGGGCCTACAACAAGCAAACCGAAAAGAAAAAGAACAAATCTACCCGCCTGCCTTGCATGCAATCAACCAATCAACCATGATAACACTATGCACCTACAGCTTTCTGCCTGGTACCTTAGCCTAAAGATTTGTGCATTTTACAAATAGAAGGAAAAATTTTAAATACTAGAAAATCAATGTGTTTGAAAGACATTCTCATGACAATGTCTTAAAATGTCAATCATATGTATACCTGTTCTTCTTTGGGGTGGCATAGGTGAATCTCGAAGACGACCACCTGAAAGCAATATCTGAAGATTCTGATCTATTTTTTCTGTGATGTCCTTATGGTCATTACGCAATACTACATACAAGATAAAAGCATCATCAGATGCTGCATAACTCCATAAAAAGCAACCGCATTCAATTAATTCAGTTTGAACAAAAAGTAAATATCATACACCAAGAATAACCCAAATCTTAATTGTAATCTTTATCAAAATCATAAACACAAGGAATGGTCTATAACATCATTCTAGCTTAGTAAATATTATTTAATGGCTTCCAAGAAACACTTCATAACTGTCTTTCTATGTTGTACATCCAAAAATTTTATGGATTTCACCTCTTTCTGAGACATGCGTCACCAGGTCATGAGATTTTCCAAGGCAGTCATTCAAAACCATAACATTTGTAGTTCTGACATTTGACAACAGCAACATGTTTGTACTTCATAACAAATAGACACCTACTATGTTAGACATAGAGGACAGATATAATTGTGTGCATTATAATAAAATGGGTCAGGAACAAAAAAAAGATGATTATTTTTGTTATGCATCTAGTATATAATATGCTATCCTATGTTTTTTTATTTATAAGTTAATCTCTATAAACTGGACTGTAGTGAAGATCATCTACCCTGGTCATTTAACCTGTCAGAGACCAGGGTGGTTGTCATAATGTCGGAGATGATTTCCCAATCCTATTGCAACTGGAAGGGGCAGTTCAAAAACTACCATCGCCATTCAAGTTCAACTTGTACTAGCTCAAAGATGAAAAATTTAAAGCACTTGTACAAAAGCAGTGGGTCCATTTTGATCCTTCATCTGGGATGCATGCAATGGAAGCCATGTATGAAAATCCTAAAAGATTAAGGATCAAGGAAAAGGAGTGAATCAGATAATTGTGTACTGTTGGTAGTTATCAGAACCGGACTGGTCATCGAACAGGTCGACTCCAAAAACCTGAACCGGACTGGAACCAGAAAAAAAAATCTACCTAAAAATACATAAAATATTCAAATTTTGAAAAAAAAAACATATATATTCACGTGCATCCATATGAATCCAAACCACTACACATAAATATGCAAAGCTTCTCATGTATAGCAAGGGTGCATATAACCAAAATAGCACCGAGTGCAATACATCTCTGAACCAAAATACATCAACAAAGAGGTTCTAAACAGACTCTAGAGTCCCAAAATAAGCATAGTACTAATGAATAACTATAGTCTAGACTCTAGACTCTACAATCTGATCATATGGTAGAGTAATCAGAATCATCATCCTCTAAATCCCTCTACTTTGCTATTGTTATGGATTACCTCTATTTTGCTATTGAACCCAACGATCTCTATTTTAATGCTAGTCTATCCCAGTATTTCCAATAGCCCATTGTTTGTTTCCCTTCCAAACACTTAAAAATTTGCTGCACTACTAAGCCAAACATATTATGCCAAATACCACAAGCCGACACTCCAAAAAAAATGTCCTCAAACAATTTGCATGTTTTTTGAAATATACTTTCTAAACAGCAAAAGATTTTCAAAAACTATACCTCTTCATTCACAATCTAGGTGTTCTCACAGCTTTTGTCTACAACCAGGGCACTCAAAAACTGTGTTATGGATTACCTCTATTTTGCTATTGAACCCAATTTCTGACCTCTATTTTGATGCTAGTCGATCTCACTGTTTCCAATAGCCTATTGTTTGTTGTCCTTCCAATCACTTGAAAATTAGTTGCACTACTATGCCAAATACCACAAGCCCACACTTCAAAAAAAATGTCTTCAAACAATCTGCATGTTTTTTGAAATGGAGTTTCTAAACAGCAAAAGATTTTCATAAACTAGAACTCTTCATTCTCAATATAGGTGTTCTCACAGCTTTTGTCTACAACCAGGGCACTCAAAAAATTGTTCATTTTTTTTAAAATTGGGTTTTGGTGGTCACTAGTCGCGCCATATGGAACCGGCCTTTTCCAGTCTGAAACCCCGAACCGGACCAGTACAGTGCCGAAACCAGCAACACCAGCAAGTTTTGCTGGTTCCGGTCCGGTTCCGATAACACTGGTTTGGAGTGATTAAATTGCAAAGTTGTTGTATGCAATATGGAATCTAGACATGTCTTTCTTAATTTATGTATTTGTTGTGTTTATATTCTAAACAATTGATCTTGATTACTTAACTATGCTATAGTCTTAAAGAAATAATAGTAATAATAATAATAATTGTTGTTGTTGTTGTTGTTCAAATCGGTGTTTTTAAACTCAGACATCGACTCAGTTGCCTATCGACTCGGACTTCGACTCAGACTCGGATTGACTCAAACCGATCTGATTTCAATGACTCGGTTCGCTAAAAAATACATTAAATAATTAAATTTTAATGAAAAAAAATCATTTTAAAGATTCCAAACCATTAGAGACAAAATATGCAAAGTTTTCTCATCTATATAATATGTAAGGGTGTTTATATCTAAATGGTACCGAGTGCAATACATATCAGCAACAAAATACATAATCAGTGAGGCTCTAAATGGCCTCTAGAGTCCATAAAACATGCTACAGTCTACAAGTACAAGCTACTGATCTACTACATATCATTGATCAACACGATCAATCATCAAACTCATCACCACTGCTAGAAATGGGATCATCAGCAGCAACTACAAAATCATCCTCCGGCTCAGAGTTTTCGAGCTCCTCAGACTCCCCAGGGACATCTTCCATTGCAAAAGTAGTAGTTGTAGCACTAGCAAAAGCACGAGTTGGTCGAGTTGCACTACTAATGCTTGCATGTGCCATGCTTGGTGTTTCGCTTACTCCAGCTCCTCCTATTGGATCTAAATCCAAACCTAACCCCAAGTAATCAA
Source organism: Picea glauca (assembly GCA_000966675.3). NCBI lineage: Eukaryota > Viridiplantae > Streptophyta > Pinopsida > Pinales > Pinaceae > Picea > Picea glauca. The sequence goes on from JZKD02S1730393.1 coordinate 38,871, forward strand.
TACCAAAATCAAGATCAAACTCTGTCGGGTGAGACTCCTGTACCCATTCTGAAGTTGGATCAATATCATCCAACACAATGGGATTTGTATCAAGTCTTTTGTTTAGCAATCGGTTATGTCTTAGCCAAAGGTTGTACTGCACAAAGACAAGATCATTTAACCCTTTTTGTTCCAAATGATTTCTCTTCTTCGTGTGAATTTGCTCAAAGATAGACCAATTGCGCTCACATCCAGAAGAACTGCAAGTTTGGCTCGGGACTTGAATTACAAACTTTTGCAATTGAGGACATTGGCTACCGAATGATTCCCACCAATGTGTTGCAAAGACAAAGTTACTTGAACGAATTAGATTGTGACTTTGGCTAAAAAATCAAGTATTTGAAGTTTAAAGTTTAAACAATTGAACTTAAAAAAACTTCGAAAATGCT
>JZKD02S1730393.1:66275-77169 GCA_000966675.3 Picea glauca
AAGGATGACTTAATAGCTTATACGACTTTCGTAGGCTATAGTCAACAAGGACAAGGCAGTTAAGGAGGTTTATTTGGTGTCACTAAGTTAAAAGAATGACAAATCCTAAAGTGACAATAAATAAAAACTAATAATTATATTTAAATGAAATTGGAGGGAAAATAAAGTGAGGTTTTGATTTGGTCAAAAAGGGAAAGATCAAGAAGGCCCAGAGGAAGGATAAATAGAGGGGTAACCCTTCTCTTTGGCATTATGATTTGATCTCTCATTTTGGAGTGCTCTTGAAGCCATTGTTTCGTTGGGGTTTAGCAAAACCCTTCCACCACTGCAGTTTAGTTTCGGCAATGCAATATCCACCCTAGCTAGACAAGAGGGGAGTCCACCTAGGATTTCCATTGGAGCTTCAGTTTAAGGTTTATATTCAGTTGGAGGTTTGCATAGGAAGTTTGAGAAGACTTTCTGGAAGAGGCTGATCCAAAATTTTGCAAGTGTAGAGGGTTATAGAGAAACCATGGTTTAGGGCATCCCCGCAGGTTGAGTACAGGTTGTCCCGCGAGGCCCTGCTATACATCCAACAGTCGTCCCACAAGGACCTCTGCGATCGGAGTTGCAACAGGTCGTTCAGTTCAAGCTCGTGAGGGTTACAAGAGAGATTGGAAAGCCGCTTAAAAAGCGGACATTACTGGAGCAAAGCATTGTAGAGCTAGGAAATCCTTGGAGCAGTGGACATCATAGATTGGCATCATTCTGAGTTTTCTTGTATTGTTTTTGTTAGTAGATTTTGATGCTCTCTGGCAGCCATTAAACCTGTGTGTTTAGGAGTATTTTGCAATTGTTAATACAGCCATTAGATATCTTTGTATTGTTGATATTTTGGGGGTTTAAAACCACAATAAGATGCCATGGTTATCTGCTCTATTTTCTGTGTAACAGATGCATGCAATATGTTTGACAATATTCCTATATGAACAAACTATTTGTAAGAAGTTAACAACAGCTTTAATGCAAAGTATTTGACACATTTACACAAGGAGAAATAACAATTTTTGGATAGTAAACATAATATTCCCACCTAGCCTATAGTTGGGGACATTACAAAAACCTAGAAATAATTTCCAGCAAACAAGGGGACTTGTTGAGGCTGAACTTTAGTTGATCTGACCAGAAAATAAATGATACAACCTTTGCAAACAATTCTAGAAATGAAGAAAGAATTTGAGTGATGAAATACTTAAACATCCCTTCAAGTGAGGAAAATGAGTGTAGATCTAAGTATATGTTTGTTGTAATATTGCAAACCTGCACACTTTCTCAACTAAAACCATTGTGAAATAATGCAATGTTAGAAGCACAAATTCCAATGGAAAACTTATCTTTGGGGTAGAGAAATTCTCTAGAGAAGAATCCCCAATAGATATACGAGCTTGTAAGATAAAAATTGAAATGCAAAGCTAGGGTAATATTATTTTGTGTTTTTATATTTTAAAAAAGCAAAAATGAAAAGAAATTTTGGATTTTTTATAATGATGGTTGAAGAAGGTGAGTTTTTTACCTTTTATTACCTATTGCTGTGAGAAATCGTGACCACAACTTGTCTTAAGTCGGCTTTGGAAGATGCCTAGATATTGGGTTTGAAGTCGAAGTACTAATCGCCCACAATTCTATGTAGAAGATGATTGTTCTTGAGTTTGCTAGAAAAGCTCCTTGAAGGATGGTTTCCAAACCAAGGGATCAACTTTGGTGAGAGTGAGAACCAATCGCGATTGATGATACTTCCAAGGAAGTTTTCCCAACACTTGGGCTTGAACCACTAACACCAACAAAGAAAGAGGAAGAGAGGAGTCTAGTTCCCTTCTTCCACGTGGCTAGGTGGCCCCTCAATGGATTGATCCAATTGATTATTGCAAATCCCACTAGCAATCTTGATACAAAGCACAAAAACCCTTAACCAAGAAACACAATCATAGAGAAAATCGATCCACAAGACACGAGATGAAAGTTCAAAAATATGGCATTATGATCTCACGAGACTTCAACAACATGAAATGAGAGGAGGAGCTAGCCTTATATAGATTTCTTTGTAATGGCTAGTTCTCACTCTCGTTAATTTCTTGACTTGTCATCCACAACCCGAAGATTAAGTCATTTACTATAAAATGATTTTAATCAATTTTTATATTAAAAATTTACCCACTAAGAGGTTTGATTTGACCAGATTTGCAACAGCTATCTCAAATGGGTTCAACAGTTGCCTTTGACATCCCACCAAAACATTCAATTCCTCTGACAATTTTCTTGAGAAAACCCAACCACTAGATGAATGGCCCGATTTAATTTTTGAGGGCGGATTTAATTAATGGGAACCTGATTAAAATGATTGGCTCCACGATTTGACTTCATGCTGGGCTGATTTAGTTATTTGAGCCACAATTCAACATTTCCATTCCCTTTTTTAGCCTGATTTTTTTATTACTCAATGGCCCACTTCTCTGCCCAATGGCTAGGTGGATGAGGCTAATTTTTTGCATAGATGTCCCTCTTATTCATGTTGCTCGCTTAGAATATGGCAACTTAATTGGACATCGGTTGGAATGGCAGCTATCTCATTAGCGGATTTCTTTATCATCCACGGCTTCACCTTTTCTCATGCTAATACATGACCCACAATTTACCTTTTATTTGTTAAGTAAATCGATTTCCATGACCCACAATTTACCTTTTATTGGTTAAGTAAATCGAATTCCATAAAGTTTAAGAGAGGGGGTCAATCTTCAATTTTATAACTTAAGTGTCATCATATAAGACACAAAGGAGAGGGCTTGACTTATACTTCACATTCACCTTTAACAACTCTTAAGTGCACCCTCTTCGTAATGTGTGTATATGATACTTTATGCAAAAAGAATCCCTCTTATAAAATTTGCCTTTTTGCTTTTTTCACCATAAAATTATATTTTCCCTTTTAATCACTTATAAACTTCAATATACTTTTTTTAATTCCCCCTAGCTTGGCTTTTTGAATCCGCGTGAAACTCGTCAGATTGAATGATTCTGAGACATGGGTTTTGCCCAAAATGATATTTCATTGATCTCTAACATTAGAACTTTCCTTTTTAAACACTCGGGATATAACTTTATATGCCTTTTTATTTGCCCCCTTAGCCATGTTTTGTCGAATCCACATAAAAACTCTCGGACTAAAAAAAATTTCCACATGGGTTTTGTCCGGAGTGTGATTTATTTCACCTTTGACACTGAATTTATCCTTGCATGTTGTGGAGTGACCTTCTTTTGCCACGTTTATCAGTAACTATGCTTGTGTGACCCTTCGACAACTGATTTTTGCTTATAACCCGCCTTTTTCAAAAATTTCAACGTGGCATGTCAAGTATGCCTGAAGATGGTCAATCTGAACCCATGTTGTATTTTCAGCCCCATGACCCTATGCATTGAGATTCATCCACTGCCTCAAAAAATGTGAAATGATGAAATTTTGTGAGACTACCATGTTGAGAAATGACACTGATAAATGCACCATGGCCAAGAGATGCATACAAACTCTACAAGACAATGACTATGTGGGTAATGACATAGGTGCACATGACCATGGGCAGACAAGCCCTACAATGTGCGATCACCCCTACAATAAAAAGATGGCTCTAGGACACATGCATCTTAATAGGCTCACCTCGAGCACCCCCAATCCTATCCAGGACGAAGAGAAGTGAGAATGAAGTCTAGAAAGACTAATCATTGCTGACTAACAAGTCTAAGAGTCCATAATACACAATCTTCCACACGGCCTACAAAACTTTGACTTGCATCCTTGGGCTTACAATGGTGTAGCCAAATGAAAAAAATTACGGTACTTCCTAGAGAGGTAACAAGTCCCATTTTATTTGAGCTAAAATAAGTTATTCTGCATGTGCACAAGAATTCATAGGTCATTGATTTTCCCTGTTTTATTCCTTTTAGTTGCAGAGTTTTTTGTTTTAGGTCTAGTATCCAAATCTGACATAATTATGAATCGAAGGAAGTCTAAGGTCTTGGTATAGCTCAAGTCTAGATGAGGTCACTTTCCCTTTCAGTTCATTGACTTGTTCAAGTTTTGAGTCGAGTTTTGGCATGGGGTTTGAGCATTGATGAGACAGTAAGAGGGTCTTGAGTCATATTATTGTCATGTCTCGTCATCTTCATTGAGTCAAGTCTTGTTGATTAGCACCTCATCTAACCATAGGAACAGGACACAATCTTGCTTCATCTTTCTTGGCTTTGCACTAGTTGAAGGGATTACCTCATAGTCCTTCTTCTAGCAGACTTTTCCTCATCAACTCCAACACGTCATCTAAATATTGATCCAAAAGCAGAGCGCCTTGGTAGTCATTAGCATCAATGGTGGCCATCTTGCAACCAATGGGATCTCTCATCATTGGGTCCCAATGGATGAACCTTGTCAATGTTTGACTTCGGAAAATCTTTTACAATGACAAGGTCACGGTCATACTTTGGACCCCATTAGCCTCATTGGTGGTTTTCCTTACATTCGATAGGGGTTTGATTGTTGGCATCTGATAGATGGTTTCTCCCAGCATGTCAACTTCAACGCATTTTCCAATGGGGATTTGTACAGTTCAGGTTGGATGCAAGTTTGAGTTGCAAATGGGTATAGGTGGCTTTGTACCTTTTCTAGTAGATCAACAAAGGCACCACATGCCAAAATATATTGCTCTATGGATAGACAATATTGTTCTGTGAAAACAAAGTTTCAAAGTGCATAGTTTTATTGTGCAAATATTCAAAGGTTCTCAACATCCCATAGGGGGATGGTGTCCCCTTAAGTGGCCATTGTTAACCCCCAAATCACATTAGGCAACTAGAGAGTTAACGTCCAACTTGATTATCAAATTGGTGCATTCATGAGTACATTCAAGGATTTTCTATGGTTCACCAGCTTCTCTGCTTCAAGCTTCTTCAGATTCTAAGGACTTGCTAATTTTAGTGATTCTCCTATTTTTTAGGAGAAAGAGTTCTAGGACCCACATGACAGATTGGGCTACATATTATGGTCCTTGTGAGCTCAAGATTCTAATGAGCCTTTTTTCAGAGACAAGCGTTTTGTGAAGCTACTACTTTTAGCAGTCAAGGCTACAGGGCATGCATGTCGAAATAGAGCACATATCCAAGTTTCTTGTAGGTAGACGAGTCTAATGAGACCATTTTTAGTGACATACGAAGTGGTGTTATTTTTGGTATTGTCTATATTTAGACATGTTATTTATAGTCCATTGTTGTTGTTGTTATTTATACTCCTATTTTAAGGAGGCAAAATTGTTATTATTGGCACATCTATTTTTAGAAAGCGGAGGGGTAGTGTCATGGTTCCATTGTGTAGTGTTGGATTTGAATGGTTATCAATGGATGGAATTTGCATCATATTTGGACATGTGGCAACAACATATAGACACATCAAAATGATCACAAGGTTTGTACATACATGGTTTGATGGAGTGCATCTCTCTAGGAGATTTCCTCGCTTCTTCATGAAATTATTCTCGCTATTCTTGTCGTAACTTAATTTTCCCTCCCTAAACCCTCTTTGCTATTTTGACATTTTTCATGCTTAAATTAGAGGGAGGGCTGCTATTTTCAAATTGCCTTGACTTTTGGGGCAGATTTCCTAGAACAGCTAGAGTGCATGCCTCAAAGAAGCTTCCTTGCATGTGGTTGAGCTAAACACTTGTTTTTTCTAGACTAGGAGGGTGTGCCTTGCTTGAGGAGGTTTTCTTGCTATTTTTACACAAAAACTCTTGTTTTTTTCAGCCCTAGCTGCCATTATATTTTGAGCCTTAAGGTGCACTACTAAAATCTTCATACCCACGCCATGCATGACATAGTTCTTCAATGTTTCCTCTTGAAAAGGAATTCACCCAACCTCTTGAGTTTTTTGGAGTTCAAAAATGTTGTTTTTCTTGGAGAACTCATTGGGTCATGTTGTCGTCCTTATACACACTTGCAAACGTGAGCTAAGTCCAACTCACTTAGTGTGTCCTTGGAGGCACAATGCCTAGGTTCAAAGCCCATTGTCACCTCGACTTAAACCTCTTCCATCTAGGCTTACTCCTAGGAAAGCCAAGGGGGGTAGACCCTAGTTACTATGTGAAGTTAAAAAGTTAATTTCTAGGAGTTGATTTTAATTAGTTAAAGGTTTGGGGGATCTAGCCTATATGAGAAGCAAACAATGCAAAGTGCAATTAAGTGTTAACCATAAAAAATATGCCAATGTAGATTTCCCAAAGTTGTAGTGGATTAAAAGGATTATTAAGTTATTAAGTTAGAGAATGAATCCTAACTAAGTGACAACCTCAAAACTCCCCCCGCTTGTACCAAATAGTTGTTGGGTGCTCAAGAAGTGAGGCAAACAAGGCCCCACCCTAGCTCCACAGGTCAACCCAAGAAAAAAAGTACTCCCGGAAAGGATGCCAAGCATCGTGAGATCGTCCCTGATCTAGCACCTTTCGTTGCTTCCTTACAGTTCTCGTTTAGATGGAAAAGTTGGGTCAGTTGTGAGTGACCTATTAAGTCTAGTTAATTTTAGGCCCTATGAGACTAAGGTAAATTAAGTTAGTTTATGTGTTGAGCAAGATGTGTTTGCTAAAGTGTCAAGTGCTTAAATGCTAAAAGGAAATTGCTTGCAGTAAAAGGAAGTACTCAACAAAAGCATTTAACTTGAAATAGCATGTGGTACTTTAAACATTTAACTTGCAAAAATGAAAGATTATGTTTGCCTTAAAACATGAAATTATACCATGCCCATGAGATTGCAAGAAGGAAAGTACTTGTAAAGAAATGAAATTGAAAGCAAAGTACTTGAACTAAATAGAGCTTGCAAATGGAAAGGAAATATTAAAGAGCACCACAAAACTATCATGTCTCCATGGGCCTACACTAGCTTATGATCATTCCATGACTTAGCATAAGACATTATTGAGCATGAATGAAACAACCATACTAGTCTAGCCTTACGATTTTGGGGTTTGGCAAAGCCAATCACACTCCAAGGTGTAGGCAAACAGCTGTAAAAGAAAAGTTTGTAAACAAAATTAAATTAAGCAAACCACAAACAATGGCACAAGGTGGAGGCAAGCCTTCATTTGTTGTGCCAAAGTGGGTTGAAAGGAAACTAAGCTAAGAACAAAAAATAAATTGTATCAAAAGAGCCTTACGATTTAGAAAGGTTGGCAAAGCCAAGCACTTTCCTCGGTGTAGGCAAGAAACTTGATTTTTAGGAGAAGTGCAAGCCCTTGGTTACTCTTTAGGGGCTTTCTTACAAAGATGATAGAAGAGAGAGGTGTTGGGGGTATAGGTACCCCAACTTAGGAGGTTGTAGTAGATGTTTTGAGGCCCCAAGAGGGCTATTACTCCTCGTTTTCTGTCACAGACCTGCAAAAACCAGCAAGTAAAACTCGCTGAAAAACTGCAGAAAAACAACAAAAAACCCTGCAGAAAATTTCTGTTAAGTTAAAATAGAAATATAAGATGAAATATGGCAGTATTTGTAGTCATTTTTTATCTACTTCAGCATATAAAACTACCCATACACTCAAAAATTATAGCATAAAAGCAAAACCGAAACTATGAAGGAAATAAGATTGAGTTAAATGAACAACTTCCAAATCTGAAGTTGCTCAACTTGCAAACAAATGAGCAAAGCTACAAGACCAAGCAAGAGGTAAGTAGATCCCTAAAAATCAACAAAATACTTTGAAGAAATTAAGGATACTACACTACTAAGATCTAGAGCAATACTACTCTAGATCTATCCAAGCAAAGTACTTTGTTTTGATCTCCTACTCTAATCTAGAAACTAAGAACTCAACAATGCATAAAAACAAGTCACCTCAATAAGCTCCAACCAAACACCAAGAATACTCCAAGTGTCAAAGGTTCCTCCAAAGTTTCTTCTATTATGAGCAAGCTTGAGCAAATACTTGCTTCAAGCTTGAGAAATGAGAGAGCAATGTGGGAGAGAGAAAGAGAATGGGAAGGGCCTCTATTTATATTTGGGAAGGCAAAGTTACCCCTCTTGGATGAGTTACAAGTGTTACACATTCAAGAGAAATAGACAAAGTCAAAGAAAGGTCACTTTTAAGGTTTTGGTAAGTTAGGGTTTTGGTAAATGAGTGAGGGTTGAGTGAGGAAAGAACACCTTTTTCCTATGGTCAAACATTAAGTTAGACACCAAGGAGGGAGAATTTATGGTTTAGGTGGCTTTTTTCACTTAAACTTTTTAATTCCCACATGTCAATTAGCTAGGGAACACCACTTTAAGTTGTTGGCTAGGCAAGGGGGGGTCTTTTAAGTGGAAAATTACTATTCCAACTTAGGAAAAAGGTTAGGAAACCTTTCCCACTCTCTCTCAAACCTTTTTTCTCATTTTACAATTTTTGGCTTTTTTAATTTAGCCAATTATTTGTTGATTTTTTACTGACTTGGACTCCTCATGGACAAACACCTAGCAAAATTTGTCCAATTGAGTTGAAACTTGGTCCAAATGTGTAGGGGTACCCTTCCATTTCTTTTGAGCACAAATACCCCTATCAAAAACCCAAGGACCTAGTTTTTACATTTTCTATCAAAAAATAATTAAAATGACCCAACTTAGGCAATTTTAATAAATTAAAAAAAAAACTATCTAGACTCAAAGGAATTCCGCAAAACCTCAGGAGATGTCTTACATGGTCATTTACAACATTCCTAGACACTAGGTACCAGAGAACTAGACCATTAAAACGCCTTTCACCACTTTGGAGGAATTATTTGTGGGAGTGAAAAACTCAAGGGAAATTAATAAAGGCTGATTAGGCCAAATTAATAACTTGAGGAAAAAAAACACTCAGTGAAAGGGACTCCTCTAATGATGAAGTCCTAAGGTAATTAACCTAACCATGATTCATGTAGACCCATTACATTATTATCCCAGGGAGCGGAAATTCCATTACAAAAAGATGTGTTGAAGGCCAAAACTGCATTATAGAACCAGTAAGTCTCTGACTTGATAGCACCTGATGGTGCAAGTCTTCATGGTACATGGAGTTGACCCCCTAGTTGAATAGGTGGTCAACATGTCCTATTTTTAACATGCCTACTAGTTATTTCAAAAAGGAAATCAGCTATATGGAAAAGGGTGCACTCTAGAGGAGACTCTTGGCAGATTTAGTACTTCAACCATTCAAGTAAGTTATTCTTGGAAAGGAACCACTTTATTGGAGTTATTATTAGCATGTACCCTATCTATTTCCCTCATGTAGGTGGAACACTTCATCTAGGAGCTATTCTTGGAGGTTATTTTCAGCATGCTTGCGTGGATAATAAAAGAAGACAGCTATTCTTGGTAGAGGGTGAGTTCTTGGAGGAGTATCTATCACATGCAGAAGGGGTTAGAGCACAATGCAGAGACATTGACTTTGAGCTCGATTCTCTTCCCTTTCTCACATCCAGTGCGCACTTTCCTCTCTCTTATCACTCTTTTGTTCTATAAAGATCAATGGAAACTCTTCATGCAAGAGATTGAATTATTTTTTACAAGTTTCAAGGGCTCTTCGTGACCACCTTCTGTCCTTTCCAGACTTGACAGCACATCCATAACAGCACACCAGAGATTGACAAGGCAGCCCATTATCTATTGTATCTATGATGAATTTCCCATTCCTGTGCAAATATATGAAACAAAATCTTCTATGCATTCAACGCTTTGAATTTTCAAGGTTGTTTTCTCTGTGCAAACGTGCATGCAGGGTGTTGTTACTTTCATGCCCTTGTTTTGAATCTCTCTTTCCCTCAAGGATCATATTCTCTTTCTAATGCCTTTGTTTTGAATCTGTCTTTCACTATAAGTGCAAATTATCCCTCATTCATTTCCATTCTTGCTGCTGAAATTTAATTAAGGAACTAATCCCATTTTCTGAACTTGAATTTATAAATTTTACTCTGTTCTTGGGTGTCTTAGGTCACTTTGAGGGCAGCTTTCTGTGCCAATTATTTCTAAAACTATACACAGATTCTTATTACAGAAAAACAACATACAACAATCTTAGAGATGCCCCCCTGTGACTGGAAGAGAACCAGCCCAAACGGAGAGGCATTTAGCAACTGACAGGGCTAAATTTCCTAAAGATGTCAACCCAATCAATTAGCATTTAGGTGCAGATTTGTGTGATAACAAGCCCCCACTAGGGTTCAAGTCCTGCAAGTGACATGCTAGTGCTTGTGCTTGCAAATGCGTGCCAGCACATGCAGCAGCAGTCAGGGCCAGGTGCAAATCATAAGCGATTTTGGTGAAATAGGTACCTCCCGCTCATTGCATAACTGAAGAATGTTACGAACATAACAATAATAATAATAATAAATAATAAATAACCATTTAATTAAATCAAGAGGCACGTTCCTCTTCATCAAAGAGGCACGTACCTCCTCACCTCGTGACCAGTCAATGCTATATAGCAAACCATCACAAGGGTATTATAATCATCTTTTTATCATTTATCAATCAAATATCAATATTCAGAAATATTCATTCTTTAGTGAATAACAGTTTACCTGGTACAGTGGTATCAGAGCGAACCTCTAGGAATTGTGGGTCAAAAATGATCCATACAGCAGCCACCTAAGGCATCCATAGTACATACCATACGTGTTTCCGCTGCCAACTCACAGCCGCCGTACAAAGTACATGTCCATAACTGTTATGTTGTCATCCTTGTCCACTTTCGGTTCCCTGCAACCACACTCCCGTCCGCCCCCGACCACTTCCGAATCCCTGCCACCACACTCCCGTCTGCCCCCGACCACGCTCCAGTTTCCCTGCCACCACACTCTCGTTCACCCCCGACCACAC
>JZKD02S1730393.1:106735-119374 GCA_000966675.3 Picea glauca
TGGTCTTATCATTTTATATGGAGTTCATCATTTGCATAAAACTCTAATGAGGTTTATGTGAAATAAGAATTATAATAAAATCATTTAAATTATGTTAATTTTATATATATATAAGGTTACGGTCAAGTTAGATACCAAATTGGTGTATGAGATCTTTTTCGCCCAACAATTTGATTGGTAAAGTCTACGGAGGTATACATACCCTACCCCCTTTGGATTTGAACTTGTGACCTATTAAGAGGAAACACATGTTCTTTTAAAAGACAATTGGTATATATATACATATATGCAACTAGTATGGATTGAATTACATCAAGTATTAGAGAATTTGTTCAACCTTATCACCTAAAATAATAATGTTTTCTACCTATAAAGAATGGGCATTTGGTGCCACAAGTGTTGAAATGTAACTGAGCATGGTGAGAATTGACAAAAAATAATAGTAACAATAAATGCAATGTTAAATTGGGACACGCTCCCTCAAGTAGGGGGTGTGCCCCTTTCGCTCCTCATGCTTCCAAGATGAGGAAACTCTTGGTGAAATATTTCATGACACTTCCTTTTTTTTCTTTTTTTCTTCTTTTTTTTTTTATTTTTTATTTTGTTTTTTTGGGGGGTTACATAAGGGAACACAAGGTGAAACATTTCATTAAAAAAGAAAAAGGTTTCATTTTTGTATGGGATGTCTAGATGCTACACCCCCAAAACAAAGTACCCCTCGACACTCCTCCACACACCCACACCACACTCCACCCCCTACCCCAAAGGTCATCCAATGGGCTTGGAAAAAGGTCCCAATTTTTTTTTTAAGAAAAACATAAACACCCTAAATCCTAATTTGCCCACCAATAACACTTATAAAAAACGTGTAAAGGTTAACCCATTGGTACTTATCATTTACATATGCATTAATTTACTTGGGAGAGCATTGTTGAGATAAATCGTGAGGAGTAATCTCTTGGTATTGAAGTTAAATCAATGAATCGTGAGGAATGAAGTTGCTAACAACTAAGCTAAGGAATGAACCATGGGGACTTAGAGTGAGGGTTGAAATGTGTTGTTCTTTTGTGTTATTCATTCTTTACCCAACAGCTTCTATTACAACCAAGAGTTTTATTTGTGGTTATTTTTGAAAAGGCATTAGGTGTTTGTACGTGAGAGGTACTAAACAACCTTTATTCTTTTACTTTTTATGTTTACATTTTTTTGTTTTAAGGTTTTGGAATCTTTGTGTTTAATGAAACACTTTGTCCATAGTGTAGAAAGTGAAACCCTAAAAAAAAAAAGACATGAAAAATTGGCATTTTAATCACTATAAAGTGAAACCCTGGTTATAAGTTTAAAAACATTTAAAACAACATACCCAACACATCATACACAACTTGTATGTGCCTGCATAATGAATTACTCAATCAATAGCATCACTAATGGAAATAATTCAGTTTATGATATTAAATTAGATGTCCATGTTGGGGAAGAAGTTGGAAGTGGGAAAATAGGAGGGTCAAGTGGGCCAACAAATAAAATTCAAACCTGAGCCAATACCAAACCATCAAAGGCATTGGTTGAATATGCCAAGGGGTTATTCAATCCAAAAAAAAAATTGTTGTATGCAACCAAACAACCCAAAAACAACACAAGCAGGAAGACTAGATTTGAGTCATGGAAATGGTTATGTAATATTTGTGGTCATCCTTGGGTCGGGAGCTATAGTGAGGTTAGGTAGCACCTTTTGGGCATATGGGGGGCAAAGGGGTAACTATTTGTGAGAAATTGATGATGCTGCAAAAATCAAAACTTTTGATGATGCAAATGGGAGAAATGGAAAGGGTACCTTATTCCCACATCAGAATCAGGGTGGGATGTGACATTTTCCCATCCACCCTTTCCAAAGGCAAGCTAACCCATCCTCCCTTACATCTGTCAACCCCAATTGAGATTTCTACATCAAAAAAGAAGGGTTCTCATTCTCATGGAATAGGTCCCACATTAACATGCATTTATAATATGCAATAATGGGATGATGTCATTGACAAATTCCTTTTCTCAATGGAATTCCTTTCCATGTTACTCGATCTCCTTATTATGGGAGATGGTCCGAGCAATTGTAGCAACATGACCCTCATATGTGCCCCCACGTGAACATAAATTCATTATAGCAATTTTAGAAATGCAAGTGTCTAGTTTTAATGTGGAAAAAGAATGGTTGAGACACACAAGGGTGAGGCCAAGGTACTTTATTGTTATTGGGTTCCTTCCTGTGTAATGGGGGCTTGAAGGGCCCATTAGAGTAACAACAATGGAGGCCATTCAATGCAAGGTGAACTATCTCCAATGTGTTTGTTATTATTAAATAATGCTCACTGTGGTAGTTGGTGTTGAATAAATATAGTGTGGCCACATTAAAGAAGGTCCACTAGTTAGTTAGGAGTTGTTATGAGTAGGGTTATCTTGTTAGCTATAAATAAGGATCGAGTCCTCCTTATTAACTATGTGTGGAGTTTATTGTATTTGGAGCTTAGCTCATTAAGAGGTTACTCGACCTTAAGAGGCAAGTGAACACAAGTGGATTCCTTTCATAAAATGATCATTGTAAGGTGTTGCCTTGCCTTAAGGGTATTTCGATGAACAAAGTGTGAGCGTTTTTATTATTATTCAATTTTAAGGGTCAAGGATCACAACAATTGGTGTCAGAGCTCTTTCTTGGGCCAAAAAAAAGAAGAAATTGTTTTATTCTATTTTGTAGATTTTCAAAGCGAAAAAGAGGGTCGCGACACTCAAATCAATTCATCTTGCTTTCTAAGTAAAATTCAAAGAAACCACTTGTATATTTAAGTTCCTCTCCAAAAAAAACTTGAAATTCAAAAAAGAAAAATCATCCAAATAGAAGTCCAATAAGTGAAGATATTGTTGATTTAAAAATAGTTATTTAAGGTGTCTTCCATGATAGCCACACAGATTGCAAAGTATATATCTTTTGACAAGGTGCTCAGATTGCAACCAAACCAATGCTATTCAATAGAGGATTTTTAGGGGTTTGATTTCATACATTGTATGTTATTCTTCTTATCAACACTACATCCCTTGCAAATTTTTGCCCCCAAACCCTAGCTCTCATACTTATAATAGATTATGGCATTTTACATGGCTATATCAACCCCCGTCATTGAGAAATATCCAAGGTTCTTTGAAGATTATGTGGACGATGAAAATTGTGTGGAAGAAGCCCTTCCTATAAGTTTTTTTGAACTTTGCATGGAATATGAAGAGCATATCCAACAATGGTTACTAAAAGTAGAGGAATTTTCACACCCTCGAATAGTTTGTATAATGTGCCTCCATCTAGAGCACATAATACAAAAAATACATGAAGCTTATGAAGCAATCCAAAAGTTGTAACTTTGGAGACATATTGAAGAGGAGTATACTAGAGACATAGATACCTAGTATGATTTAGAGGATGATTGTGATCATCGATACATTAATAGTTGTCATTTTTGGGAAGATAACTACTTTCACATTATGTTTGATGACTCTACTCCACCTTACATAGAAGACAACATCAATGGCATTCAAACTACTAATGTTCAACTTACATATTTTACAGTGGTATTGTTCCTTCCAGATCCAGCCCCAACCCTTTACAACTATGTGGATGATCTTAGGGAGGATTCTATTTATTTGAATTCAGATGACACTGGTGGGAATTTAGAGTACACTACTTAGCCATTCGTGGATCTTAGAAGTCATCAGTTGTGTGTCGAGTTGAGCAGATGGACATGGGACCCGTTGAAACATTTATTTTTTATGAGCTTTAGACTTAAATAGGTTTAATTCTCGTTAAATAAAGACAAACGCGCACTTGGATATCACCATTGATGATGTCTTTCGTTTGATTCAACGATCCTAAGTTCTTAAAAGTTATGCAGCCACCCACTAGTTAAAGGGTCAAATCGCTAAAAACAGTCTTCAAAATATCGGGTTTCGAGGTTTCACAGACCTAACAGTCCAACATATAAAGAGTCTCAATGTCCCGACATGCAAAATCGTGAAACTACAATAAGTTTTAATCCATGTTAATTAAGGCGGTAAAAGCGATTAGTACTAATTAATCACATCGCGACTTCGACCACCAAAGTCCCGATATACGAAATTGCAAAACTAGCTTAAATTAAACCTGGTTAATTAAACGATTAATAATGATTAACGATAATTAAATCATATCCCAATTTCGTGTTTCGGGAATCCTGTCTTGAATGACAACTTGAAATCTCGATACCCGAAGTCGTGAAACCCTTAATTAATCACGATTAATTAAAAGGTTAAACTCGATTAATATTAACTGATCAAATCGTGATCTCGCGATTCGGGGATCATAACTTGAAATGAAATAATATCGCTCAGGACTCCAAACCCCTAAATGGATTAACGTTAAACACGATTAATTAACAAGATAAAACTTGATTTATTAACACCTTAAATAGTCTTATCTCCTGTAAAGTTTACGTTGGTTTGAAATGTGGGTGAATTCAAATGATCTCTATGCTTTTCCCAAATCACGAAATATCGACCATTAATGATATTAATAGCTGATTTAGGGAAATGATTTCAAATAAGATCCTACTTTACCGCCCAAATCTTTTGAATAAAGGAATTAAACGCGTTGTCAGAAAAGGTCTAGGCAGATTGATACGCTTAAGGCAAAGAAGATTTTTCATTTTCTGAAATACATTCTCGTTTTCACAGAGCTTGCTTAACGAGATACTCAGTCCTGTGCGTTTTATATGACAAATAGCAAGGTTTTTTTTTAGAAATGCTACCATGTCACCACGAAAAGCAGCTAAAGCGACTAGTGAGAGTTCAGGCCAGAGTTCAGAGGTTATCTCTGATACCTCACCCAAAAGTATAAACACGGTTAAAATCTGGACGAATGTATTCAACATCCTACAGTGCGAACTGGTAAACTGCCCTGATGATTCAAGTGGTAATGAAAAGGAAGACTTATCTATCAAATACAAGACTATTGCTCAGGCAAAGATGCATAAGGTAGCAACAAGGCCAAGTCTTTTTCCCTACAATGACATGATTAAATGGGCAGTAGATCATGTGGATATCCCAACTAGAACTATTTTCAATTCTCAGAAGGTAGTTGTTGGGTCATTTCGGTCGGAACACATACAGGTGATGTATAAGTTGTCTTCAACATCAAACTTCATTTACAATACCAGTTTTCTAGAGAATTTTAGCAAGAAGGAGTGTGATCAATATGGAAAAAATCTTTCGGATTTGATCGAGGACTGGTGCTCACGCCCCGAAAAATTCAGAGTTGATTCTCATGGCATATACTCAATCTCATCATTGCAACCACAACTCATGTATATAGCCATGATGATGTGCAAACTTTATGGAAAGGAGAAAACAACCCATTTCTTTCTACCATGGGTACCCATTATACACACAGTGGCGAAAGGTTATTCTTTCGACAGGGCCAAGATATTGGCAGGCAGTCTGGCTAGTGAAATTACAGAATACCAGGCAAAGAAACCTAAGGGGAAATCAACTTCATTTTTCATTTCGGCTTATATTATGGACGCCATCTTCTTCATGACGCCTTTCCCGCTGATGGGCTGGAGCTAGACTCCAGATAACGCAGAACCAATTCATATTTATCATTCAAAACTTTGGGAAGACAAGGCGAAATATTTCTTTTATGAAATTTGTAATTGGGTAGCGGTGTCGATGCACATTGTTATTTTTGGTCACCCACCTCCTAGAATTTCAGATACAGTTGTGGCTAACCTGGATAAAGTGGCAGACTGGTATATTGAGGAGCACTTCTCTTACATCAAAGTTTTCAGTTGTTCAGTTCCCCCATACACTTTACCACAATTTTTACCAGACCGACTGGTGTGCCACGAGGTCACACGACAAACTGTACTCGGCAGGATTAACAAAGAACTCAAAGCCATGCAGAAAAAGGTATGGCCATCTTTTCCCTTACAGATTGGTGTATTTTCTTTATTGGATTTTGGCCACTCCAGAGTGGAAGTTGCAGCATTAGAAGAAATAAAACTGGTTTACATTGAATTTAAAAAGCGCGACCCGCATAAGGTTGTGGGTAACCATATGGCCAGTTGCAATCTTAAAAAGTATGAACATGAAGAATCCCCTTAGGACAAAGTGTTCAGAGGGATGAGATCTTACCAAGAAGTTCTCAGCCGAGTTTGAGCCCTATCACCTGATAAAATGATTGATTTTTACAACTTCCAAAAACACTGAAGGACTAGTCTTCCGAAAGTATTACAAGGGGAAAACCTAGTGTCACTTGCTAAACAACAAACAAAGACCCAGAATCCAAAAGTCGGAAGCTCTAGCAAACAAGAAGCCCCAAAAAACTCATAGAAGTTTGAGATCTCGACTCAGAAAAAAGATATCCTGATGACAGAGGTATCTGATGACCAGGCCAAAGATCAACCAGAGACATTAATAAAGCAAGGAGAAGATAGGTCACTGTCTTCACCAGATAAATCAACTATAGATGAAACTGGAAAACAGTTATCCACAGAAATCGACAACCCCATTCAGATTGTCACGTCGTTGCAGTCCACTAGAGGAAACCCCAATGCAGAGGTAATACTCATAGGAGATCTCACACCCATCTCTATTGAAGAGATACCTCCCTTCGATTTCTTTTTCAGTAAGAAAAGGAAAGATGTGGTGAAGAAAGAAATGCACCAGAAAGAGGGTGTAATGGTCAGAAAACACAGAGTATTATTGGATGGACAGAATTTGGAAGATGAATATTTTGCTATAGAGGTAGTCGACGCTTTGGGAGCTTTTGCAACAACTAATCTATTCTTAGTCGATAATTTGAAAGAAAGACTGAAGCAGAGGAATCAGATGATAAGTCAATTGCAAAATCAAATAAGGAATACAGAAAAGAATGTCAAAGAATAAGTCAATAAAGGAATGGAACAGGCTAGAGTTAGTGATAAACAAGAAATCCAACTGCTCAAGTCCAGTCTTGACGAGATGCATAAGAATATGCAAGTGAGTGAAAGACAGACTATCTAGCAAGATAAGTTGATAAAACAATTACAAGAGAAGGTCAGTTCCACTGAGAAAATGGTTGTGGATATAGCATTGTTTCAAGCTCAAGCGTTGGAGGTGTTATAGAAACTGGAAATAGTTCAACAAAGCCTGCTCTCTAAAGTAAAAATCGTCCAAAATCATTCTCAGGTGATGGATGAAGCATTAAGTAATATTTTTTTAAGAGAGAGAGAGGCTATCGTTGCTCGAACTACATTCCAAGAAGCGGTTATATCATCAGCAAAAGAAGGAAGAGCTATGACATCCGGGTTGTCCATTTCAGAGAAAACCAGAGGTGATATTATACTAAAGACTTGGGAGTCAAACATCGCCGAAGGTAGGAAAATGGCTAAGGAATTGAAAGAATCTTGTGAAGAAGTTTTTTGTTCACTTTAAAAAAAAGAATTATTAGGCTTCGATAAAGAAGATAGTTTTGGAACACTGAGTCAGATTAATATAGCCAAACATCAACTTGACATTAAAAAAAATATGGAAGAAGCCCAAGCTGAAATATCANTAACAAGATAAAACTTGATTTATTAACACCTTAAATAGTCTTATCTCCTGTAAAGTTTACGTTGGTTTGAAATGCGGGTGAATTCAAATGATCTCTATGCTTTTCCCAAATCACGAAATATCGACCATTAATGATATTAATAGCTGATTTAGGGAAATGATTTCAAATAAGATCTTGCTTTATCGCCCAAATCTTTTGAATAAAGGAATTAAACGTGTTGTCAGAAATGGTTTAGGCAGATTGATACGCTTAAGGCAAAGAAGATTTTTCATTTTCTGAAATACATTCTCGTTTTCACAGAGCTTGCTTAACAAGATACTCAGTCCTGTGCGTTTTATATGACAAATAGCAGGGTTTTTTTTTAGAACTGCTACCATGTCACCACGAAAAGTAGCTAAAGCGACTAGTGAGAGTTCGGGCCAGAGTTCAGAGGTTATCTCTGATACCTCACCCAAAAGTATAAACACGGTTAAAATCTGGACGAATGTATTCAACATCCTACAGTACGAACTGGTAAACTGCCCTGATGATTCAAGCGGTAATGAAAAGGAAGACTTATCTATCAAATACAAGACTATTGCTCAGGCAAAGATGCATAAGGTAGCAACAAGGCCAAGTCTTTTTCCCTACAATGACATGATTAAATGGGCAGTAGATCATGTGGATATCCCAACTAGAACTATTTTCAATTCTCAGAAGGTAGTTGTTGGGTCATTTCGGTCGGAACACATACAGGTGATGTATAAGTTGTCTTCAACATCAAACTTCATTTACAATACCAGTTTTCTAGAGAATTTTAGCAAGAAGGAGTGTGATCAATATGGAAAAAACCTTTCGGATTTGATCAAGGACTGGTGCTCACGCCCCAAAAAATTCAGAGTTGATTCTCATGGCATATACTCAATCTCATCATTGCAACCACAACTCATGTATATAGCCATGATGATGTGCAAAATTTATGGAAAGGAGAAAACAACCCATTTCTTTCAACCATGGGTACCCATTATACACACAGTGGCGGAAGGTTATTCTTTTGATAGGGCCAAGATATTGTCAGACAGTCTGGCTAGTGAAATTACAGAATACCAGGCAAAGAAACCCAAGGGGAAATCAACTTCATTTTTCATTTCGGCTTATATTATGGACGCCATCTTCTTCATGAAGCCTTTCTCGCTGATGGGCTAGAGCCGGACTCCAAATAACGCAGAACCAATTCATATTTATCATTCAAAACTTTGGGAAGACAAGGCGAAATATTTCTTTTATGAAATTTGTAATTGGGTAGCAGTGTCGATGCACATTGTTATTTTTGGTCACCCACCTCCTAGAATTTCAGATACAGTTGTGGCTAACCTGGATAAAGTGGCAGACTGGTATATCGAGGAGCACTTCTCTTACATCAAAGTTTTCGGTTGTTCAGTTCCCCCATGCACTTTACCACAATTTTTACCAGACCGACTGGTGTGCCACGAGGTCGCACGACAAACTGTACTCGGCGGGATTAGCAAAGAACTCAAAGCCATGAAGAAAAAGGTATGGCCATCTTTTCCCTTACAGATTGGTGTATTTTCTTTATTGGATTTTGGCCACTCCAGAGTGGAAGTTGCAACATTAGAAGAAATAAAACTGGTTTACATTGAATTTAAAAAGCACGACCCGCATAAGGTTGTGGGTAACCATATGGCCAGTTGCAATCTTAGAAAGTATGAACATGAAGAATCCCCTCAGGACGAAGTGTTCAGAGGGGTGAGATCTTACCAAGAAGTTCTCGGTCGAGTTTGAGCCCTATCACCTGATAAAATGATTGATTTTTACAACTTCCAAAAACACCGAAGGACTAGTCTTCCGAAAGTATTACAAGGGGAAAACCTAGTGTCACTTGCTAAACAACAAACAGAGACCCATAATCCAGAAGCCGGAAGCTCTAGCAAACAAGAAGCCCCAAAAAACTCATAGAAGTTTGAGATCTCAACTCAAAAAAAAGATATCCTGACGACAGAGGTATCTGATGACCAGGCCAAAGATCAACTAGAGACATTAATAAAGCAAGGAGAAGATAGGTCATTGTCTTCACCAGATAAATCAACTATAGATGAAACTGGAAAACAGTTATCCATAGAAATAGACAACCCCATTCAGATTGTCACGTCGTTGCAGTCCACTAGAGGAAACCCCAATGCAGAGGTAATACTCATAGGAGATCTCACACCCATCTCTATTGAAGAGATACCTCCCTTCGATTTCTTTTTCAGTAAGAAAAGGAAAGATGTGGTGAAGAAAGAAATGCACCAGAAAGAGGGTGTAATGGTCAGAAAACACAGAGTATTATTGGATGGACAGAATTTGGAAGATGAATATTTTGCTATAGAGGTAGTCGACGCTTTGGGAGCTTTTGCAACAACTAATCTATTCTTAGTCGATAATTTGAAAGAAAGACTGAAGCAGAGGAATCAGATGATAAGTCAATTGCAAAATCAAATAAGGAATACAGAAAAGAATGTCAAAGAATAAGTCAATAAAGGAATGGAACAGGCTAGAGTTAGTGATAAACAAGAAATCCAACTGCTCAAGTCCAGTCTTGACGAGATGCATAAGAATATGCAAGTGAGTGAAAGACAGACTATCTAGCAAGATAAGTTGATAAAACAATTACAAGAGAAGGTCAGTTCCACTGAGAAAATGGTTGTGGATATAGCATTGTTTCAAGCTCAAGCGTTGGAGGTGTTATAGAAACTGGAAATAGTTCAACAAAGCCTGCTCTCTAAAGTAAAAATCGTCCAAAATCATTCTCAGGTGATGGATGAAGCATTAAGTAATATTTTTTTAAGAGAGAGAGAGGCTATCGTTGCTCGAACTACATTCCAAGAAGCGGTTATATCATCAGCAAAAGAAGGAAGAGCTATGACATCCGGGTTGTCCATTTCAGAGAAAACCAGAGGTGATATTATACTAAAGACTTGGGAGTCAAACATCGCCGAAGGTAGGAAAATGGCTAAGGAATTGAAAGAATCTTGTGAAGAAGTTTTTTGTTCACTTTAAAAAAAAGAATTATTAGGCTTCGATAAAGAAGATAGTTTTGGAACACTGAGTCAGATTAATATAGCCAAACATCAACTTGACATTAAAAAAAATATGGAAGAAGCCCAAGCTGAAATATCACAGATAAAACAGGTCGATATTGTTCAAATAGTTAGATAGCTAGTGAAGCCTAATCTACAACTGCAACCTATTATTTCAAAGGATAGACGAATAGAAGAGAGATTGCCTTAGCTGGAAAAGAAATTATACATTTTTTAGGCTAATAACTTAACAGGGTCTTCTGGGTTGGTAGCCGAATTTGTGGGCAGGTGCATCAAATGTATTGAGCAGGGAAAATGTAGTACCTCTGGAAACAAATGAATACAATCTATCTACATTATCTATTTCGGAGCCAGAAGACAGGAAAGGAAAATGTTCATGCCAACACAACGAGAAGATCGAGAAGATTTCAAATGAAGTGTTTCAGTTTCCATATTTTGTAATTTTAATTATTCTGGAGATAGAAAAATTCCAACCGTTTGAGGTTGAGAACTTTTGTATAAATGCATATTCGAAAGAATGAACAAGGGGTTGCTTCTTGCCGGTTGTAATCGAGAAAACTCTCCTCATTGAGAATTAATACAAGTGCAGACCAGAGATTCCACATTTCGCCCATTTGAGTTATGTGTTCTTCTGTCTTTCCACATTCTAGCGATTTTTCATATATTTCCTTGATGAATGGTTGATTGCAATTTAGTACAACTTCTATTGTGTTTATGTTTTGCTTAGTTATCTAATAACAAACAACTTTTCCTCTGTATTTATTGTTAGTAGATACAAGACCTATGAATTAATTAGATTGCTACATTTTATGCTTCATTTAAGGTTATATTATCTATTTTCTTCTTTTGTAACAAAGTAAGATTCTTCTGTATTTGATGCCTTGCTTTGTCTAACAGCTTTATGTTTTTCCCTCATTACATCCAATATTTTCAAATTTAACTCAGACACGAAAAACGACCTCTGAGCTATCATACTATTAATTCAATTTAAGGATTTTTTCTCACATAACTGAGATAGAAAAAGCAAACTTTTAAACTTTCCTCATTTCCTGATGCCTGACTTTATGCTTTGAGCCTTAAGTACAAACTCAAGAACAATAGGACCCAGGTTTATGGACGAGTCCCTTAGATTACTTCAACATTGCAGTTAGTACTTGCACATGGGACATTAACTACTTCAGCATGGTAGTCAACATTCATACATGGGTCCCAAGTTTATGGTGGGGCTTCTTGGACTACATCAACATGGTTGCTACCACTTATACACAGGACCTTGGTTCCTTGGCCTACTTCGATATTGAGGTCAACACTTGTCCATGGGACCCTAGTTTATGGTTGTACCTCCTCACTACAAGCGTTGAGGGCAATGTTTTTCCAACAGATGTGGAGTGTTGGGATCCTCCCTAGTGGTGTAATGGGCAGTTGAAGGGCCCATTAGAGTAATAATAGTGGAGGTGATTCAATGTAAGGTGGACTATCTCCACTATGTTTGTTATTATTAAATAAGGCCTACTACAGTAGTTAGTATTGAATAAACGTAGTGTGGCCTCATTAAAGGAGGTCCACTAGGTAGTTAGGAGGTTGTTATGATTACAATTCTCTTATTAGCTATAAATAAGAATGGGACCCTCCTTATGAATAATGTGTGGAGTTTATTGTAGAGGTCACTTAACCTTAAGAGGCAAGTGAACATAAATGGATTATTTCCATAAAAAAATCATTGTAAGTTGTTGTCATACCTTAAGGGTATTCTGATAAATAAAGTGTGAGCATTTTATTATATCATCTGTGATTCAATTTCAAGGGTCAAGGATATTCACAATTGCTATGGATGGGTGGATAGACATTAGGAAATGATCAACAATCAATACATAGTTACATTTATGGCAGGTCCTACCTTTTTTAGAGTTGTTGATTGTTCTAGAAATTGCAAGGATGCAGTTGTGATGTAGC
>JZKD02S1730404.1:5780-28627 GCA_000966675.3 Picea glauca
CAACTCCCTTAGGAGGTTCATCAGTTGAAGGGGTTACACTTGGACGTTGGGCCTGAAACTCCTGGAGGAAGTCCCCACTGCCCTGATCTTCCAGTGGGACGAGTTTGAGCTCATTTGGAGCATCTTGCCATCAGGGTCGAATTCTTGAGGGTTTCAGTCTTCATTTGGAGCGTGGCACTCTTCAGCTAGAGGGTTTGACAGCCAGATCTGCTGGGTATTGGTCTTCATTACTTATTCAGCCTTTGGAGGCTTCTTTTGTATCGGTAGAGCATTTTGTAGCAGCTCATATCTATTGATTGTACGACCATCTGATGTTTATGCCAGATCGGCCATCTATTGTATTGATTCTGCATAATAAAAAGGTCAGATCTTGTTTGTGCTTCTATATCTTGATTATGTTATGATCTTCATGTATTGGATGAATCTTGTATGCACTTAATAACTCAATAAACACCTGCACAACAATAAATCAGTTGTAGTTAGTGATACCAAGCGAAAAATTTGGCTTGGGATCATTACAGGGCTGGTCAGTGCGGATTTAGATTTAACTAGAAAAATATCATAGTTGCTATTGTTCTTATTGGGACAATACATAGAGCATTGTGTGTGAAGTCAGACGAGATACTCCTTCAAATCTTGGTTCTCCCCGTGTTGGACTTCTGGCATTACTCTTTCTATCTATTAATTGTACCGAACTTGTGTGTGAAGTCAGGGGGGTACTCTCCCTGTTGGACCTCCAGCATAGTTCTTTGTAGCAAATTTGAGGGATAGCCTCTTGTGATGTCCCGTTCCCAAGAGTAGGCCAGCAGGGAGTGACTTAGTAGTCTATTTGTTCCAGTAGACTATAGTCAGGCACAAACAGGGAAAAAGAGGAGAAATAAGGGTGAATTAGTGGCTAAACGATGAATTAAGCCAAAAAGCATAGGAAAAGTCACTTAAGCTAAAGTCAACAGAGAAATAGAAGAAAAAGGTGTTGAGTGGAGAGACTTAATTAATTATTCACTCACCTTAGGAGGAAAAGCGCCTAGCTTAAGTGATGTCAACAGAGAATTAGATTGGGAAGAGTATAAAGGGAAGAATTCGACCTAATTCCTCATTATGTTATGATTTGATGTTGAGAGAGTTTCGAGAGGAAGAGAATCGACCTCTTGTTGTTTTGTGGATTTCTGGAGGAAACCACCACCTTGATTGGTTTCGGTGTTGGAGACACGCCCTAGCCTATCGAAGCTACCATCTAGGTATCTCACCGTACCATCCAGGAGTATTCAGTTTTGCAGTGATTGCACAGCTCAGCCAGTGAAGGCGCAAGGGTTAGAGAGGGTTTTGTGTAGCTGCACAAGACCAGGGATTATCTTGCAAATTCGTCCCGACCCAGTTGAGGATTAGCCAGGGCGCATCTTTTGAGCCACCAGTCATCAGATTTTGACGGCAGAATCTCTCAGGGCACATCAGACAACCAGGGAGTGTGCAGCTCTTGAGGAATGGCATTTGGGGTTCAAGAGGGTATTCTGGATCATATCCGAGGAAACCCTTCCGACCCAGTACAACATTGGCCAGGGCACACATTTCGAGATATATAGCAACGGATTTCGACAGTGAAATCACTAGGGCACACTCACAGAGCCTAAGAGGTGCGTAAACCCCCAGGGGATGACATCCAGAGCTTCAGGAGTCCGATCTTCAGTTCGACAATCATCAGAAGCAGCCTAGAGGTCAAGGCGCTCAGTTTGGGACAGTTTCCAAGCGATTCTGTCGAGTATAGCCACCAGGGCAAGATTTCCAGTGTTTGCAACAGTTGTCATGAATTTTCGCATTTTTGTCGATCTATCCATGCATGCATAGATCTACCTTCATCTTCCGATCACAGGTATTTTGTATTAGTTGTTTGTATTTCAGTGACGATCTACGAGACCCAATTGGCAATTTTTCTCTGCTTTCAGCATATCATTGTATTTCCTACTTTTCCCTCATAATACATATGAATGAGATGGTGTTTGTTCCTTATTCTATATGCATCGTATATTCTTCTTAAACATTAATTGAATGAAACACACATGCGAAAATCACCAAGCATGTTAAACAATTAACTCAAACACATCCAGAAACCCCCAGTGTATCAGATCAAACAGTGGACTTATCAGTTTAGCAGTATTTCCTAGACTAGCCGAGTCCGGAACATTACAGTGGTATCAGAGCTTTCTTCCTGCTTCTCGTGACCCCATGATTCCAGGAATAGGTGAAGAATACCTAAAGGGCCGAGGACATATTGGGGATGAGTACATTCAATACCGTAGAGGTCATAGCAGAGACCAGAGAGACAGGAACAGAAGGGACTACACTCCCTTCCACACTCAGTCCGATATAGAGCCAGAGTTAGAGGATAGAGAGCATATCATCTCTGACACAAAGGCAAAGATAGAGATGAGTATGGGTGACAGACGAGAGACTCCAGAGGGTAGGGCAAAAGGCCCCGAGACACATCCAGACAGTATGCAGGTCATCTTGAATGACCTAGCCAGAGGACAGTGGGACATGATTAACGCCATCGAACAGATGGCCATCAGTACATAGATGATCCATCATAGCGTGAGCACTATAGGTGCCAATGTTGCAGGAGGAGCGAGTGGTTCAGGAGGACACCAGGGAAGTGGGGCCAGTGGCTCTAGTGGATCTCAAGGTGGAGCGAGTGCACACCCTTCACCTATCTGAGCCTATACATCATCTGGGAGGATTCCCCAACCTTTATATCCACAGTTCCAGGGGGGGCAGCCATTGGGACAGCCAGGGCATGCAGGAGGACAGTCAGGTCAGGGACAGGCAGTGCCATAGGATCCATTCAGAGAGTACAGGAGAGATTACTTGGCACTAGGACCAGAGTTCCATGCAGACATGAGTTTGCTAGATTATTGTTCAATCAGGTATCGGAACAGACCTCAGGGGGCACAGAGGGGCAATGGGAAAACTCAAAACATGGATTTCATCAAGAAAGTGGGGAAGTTGAACATTCCTACTTTCGACAGATCATCACGATGCTCAGCTCAGCATGGGTACAAAAGCTTGACACATATTTCAAGCTCAACCCGATGACAATGTCAGAAGCTATCAGCTTTGCCACCTTGCACTTGGATGGGGAGGCCCACGAGTGGTGGTACCATGGGCTGGTGACCTTGGGTCACAGCCACATCACCTCATACTTGGAGTTCACTGAGAGGTTAATGGAGAGGTTTGACAAGAGAGATCTAAAGCTCCATTTCAGGGATCTTACACAGTTGAGACAGACAGGTTCAGTTGAGGCCTTCATCACAGAGTTCCAGCGGAAGGCAATGGCAGTATCCGACATATTGGAACACAGATTGGTGATGTTGTTCATCGAGGCATTGACACAGCCATTGAGGGGTTGGGTTAAGGCTTTCAAGCCTCACACCCTACAAGAGGCCATTGTGCACACGAGAGGCATGGGGGACTCAGCACTGAGAGTAAGCCCAAGTTGGACGATGACACCAGACAGGAGTTGATGAGGAAGAAGCTATGCTTCTCTTACAGAGACCCTTGGGTTCCAGGCCACAAGTGCATGGGCAAGGGAGAGATCCATTATATTGAGGTGGCAGCAGACAGTGTGGATAGTGAGGAAGAGAAGCAAGACAGCAGATCCACTAGCTTAGAGGAGGAGCCATCATAGGTAGAGGAGCAGTCTCCACGGAGACCACCGACACCGTCAGGGGCCCACTCACAGGTAGCACCACAGCCTCCTGAGCAGGCTAACGTACGAAAACCAACAAAGGGAGGAGTCATTGCGACCCTTTCTAGTGTTCCCAAGTATGACACCCTCCGGATCAGAGGGACTATTCAAGGACAGTGGGTAATTGTCCCTAATTGATGGTGGGGCCACCCACAACTTCATTAATGCTTCATTGGTATTGAGGCAGGCACTTCAGACAGAGGAGTTTGAGGGATTCGATGTTGTAGTAGCAGATGGCCATACAGTGGAGTGTCTTGACAGAGTCTTGGACTTAGAGATAAAGTTAGGTAACTACACAGTGAGAGGCACATTCTATGTAGTTGACCTATCTGACACAGATGTGGTATTGGGAGTCCAGTGGTTGATCATATTGGGCAAAATCACCACCAACTACCAAACCTTGGAGATGGGGTTCAGAGACAGTGACGGGAAGAGGATCGTTCTGAGGGGCATGTCAACAGGGCACCCCGGACAGTTTTGTCCAAGAGGATGGAGAGGATCTTCAGGCATGGGGAGGTAGCATATGCTACATAGTGCTTGATCACTTCGCAGAAGGATTTAGAGGGTCGACAACAGTATTAGACAGAGATCAGGGACTTGTTGGGACGACATCAGTAGGTTTTTGGTTCAATTCTACCAAGGAGACCACCTGACAGGGGGTTTGAGAACACCATTGAGTTGGAGGAGGAGGCCAAATCTATGATCACACCACCCTATCGTCGTCCTAGGAGGTTCAAGGATGAGATAGAAAAAGCAATTAAGGAATTGCTAGCGATGGGACACATCATACCTAGCAGCAGTCCATTCGCTTCTTCAGTTGTCTTAGTTCTGAAGAAGGATGGTACCATGAGGATGTGCATCGACTATCGGGCCTTGAACAAGAAAACCATCAAGAACCGATATCTTATCCCTCACATAGATGAGTTGATGGATGAACTGCATGGGGCAATTTTCTTCTCGAAGATTGATCTATGCTATGGATATCATCAAATCAACGTCTGAGAGCAAGACATAGAGAAAACGACATTCAGATGCCACTTTGGTCATTTTGAGTCTCTGGTTATGCCATTTGGGCTAACCAACGCACCGGCTACATTCTAGTGTTGCATGAAACACATATTAAGGGATCAGTTGTGGAAATCGGTCTTGGTTTTCTTCGACGACATCTTGGTCTACAGCAAGACATGGCAGGAGCATATGAGGCACTTGGATGAGGCACTGAGCATCATGGAGACACAGTCACTATACGCCAAAGAGTCCAGGTGTGAGTTCAGTATGACAGAACTACTTTACTTGGGCCACATTATCAGTGCACAGGGGGTATAGGTGCACCAAAAGAAGATCAAGGCCATTCTGGATTGGCCAACGCCCAGAAACGTAACAGAGTTGAGAAGCTTCTTTGGGCTATGCAACTATTACAGGCGGTTTGTTAGGGGTTTTTCTCAGCTTAGAGTACCACTTACAGATCTCACCCGTCATGGGGCTTTCATCTGGACCGATGAGTCACAGAAATCCTTTGATCACATGAAGGAAGTCATGGGCACATGTCCAGTGTTAGCATTACCAGACTTCACTTTACTGTTTGTATTAGAGTGTGATGCGTCCGGTGAGGGTATTGGGGCAGTTTTGATGCAGGGAGGACACCCCATTGTGTTCGAGAGCAGGAAGCTCAGTCAGCCTGAGAGGTTGTACTACATTTATGACAAGGAAACGTTGGCAACCATGCATGCCTTGACCAAATTCAGACAATATTTGGTGGGCAGCAAATTCGTGGTCAAAACAGATCACAATAGCTTAAAGTATTTCCTTGAGAAGAAAGACCTCAGTGAGCACCAACAGAAATGGGTGACGAAGGTGTAGGCTTTCGACTTTGACATAGAGTATTTCAAGGGAAAGAAGAACATTGTGCCTGATGCGCTATCTAGAAGACATGTGGCATGTGCTTTGATGGAGATTTCAGTGGACTAGAAATCCCACTTGTTAGTGGAATATTCCAAGAACAAGTTCGCTTGTGAGGTTTTGGATGGATAGGTTCAGAATGACATGTACAGGGTCATTGACGATGTCATATTCTACAAGGACAAAGTCTACTTAGTCCCAGATTCAGGACTCAAGAAGAAGATCCTAGCAGCAGTTCATGATTCACCACTGGCAGGCCATCAGGGGTTTTTTAAAACCTACAGGCAGATTAGGGAGAGGTTCTCATGGAAGGGCCTCTAACAGGACGATATGAGGTACATCAGTGAGTGTGTGACTTGTCAGCAGAACAAGTCAGAGCATATGCTTCCAGCAGGGCTACTTCAGCCGCTTCCCATTCCGGAGCAGAAATGGGGGAGCATATCCATGGACTTCATCACAGGTCTACCCAAGGTTTAGGGTAAGGACTGCATCTATGTAGTGGTTGACAGATTGACCAAGTTTGCTCACTTCTATGCCATACCGACAGAATACAGCGCAGCTCAGGTAGCCGAGTTATTCCTCAGAGAGGTCTTCAGACTTCATGGGTTGCTGAGGAACATCATCAGTGACAGGGACAGTCGGTTTATTGGTACATTCTAGAGGGAGTTGTTTAGATTGGTGGGACAAAGTTGACACGCAACACCAGCTATCACCCTCGGACAGATGGGCAGACCGAGATAGTCAACAAGTGGGTCGACAGACCGGTTGAGAGATATTTGAGGAACTATGTGGGTGGACAGCAGAGAACATGGGTCGGGTGGCTACATCTAGGAGAGCATTACTACAACACCACTTTCCACATGTCCATTCAACATTGGCATGACACCCTTCCGAGCATTGTACGGTTATGATGCTCCCACTTTGGTAGACTTGGTTTTCAAGGAGAGCAGAGCTCCCAAAGCCAAGGATTGGATCACCGAGAGTTAGGAGATTCTCAAGTTACTAAAAGAGAACTTGTAGACAGCATAGAATTGATAGAAGATGAGTGTGGACAGGCACAGGATAGAGTGCAGTTTTGAGCTTGGGGACTTGGTTTGCTTGAGACTCCAACCTTATAGACAGTCATCTCTGAAGAAGAGTGGGGCCGAGAAGCTCAAGCCTAAATTTTATGGACCTTACAGAATCATGCATCAGGTAGGCGAGGTTGCTTATGAGCTAGAGCTTCCAGAGGGGAGAAAGATTCATAACGTGTTCCACGTATCTTGCCTCAAGAAGGTCGTGGGACAATTCATCAGCACACCAGAGGAGCTTCCCCCATTAGATGAGGAGGGGTTGTTGGAGCTAATCCTGCAAGAGGTGCTCGAGCAGAGAGAGCGCAGATTGAGGAGCAAGGTCATCATGGAGTGCTTGGTTAGATGGAGAGGACTTCCAGTGGAGGATGCCACATGGGAGGGAGAGCATATATTGCAGCACTCAAGATTGATGTTGCTTGAGGACAAGCAATCTCGGGAAGGGAGGATTGTGATTGGGCCAATAAGGAGTGACTTAGTAGTCTATTTGTTCTCGTAGACTATAGTCAGGCACAATCAGGGAACAAGAGGAGAAATAAGGGTGAATTAGTGGCTAAACGATGAATTAAGCCAAAAGCATAGGAAAAGTCACTTAAGCTAAAGCCAACGAAGAAATAGAAGAAAAAGGTGTTGAGTGGGGAGACTTAATTAATTAATCACTCACCTTAGGAGGAAAAGCGCCTAGCTTAAGTAATGTCAACGGAGAATTAGATCAGAAAGAGTATAAAGGGAGGAATTCGACCTAATTCCTCATTATGTTATGATTTGATGTTGAGAGAGTTTCGAGAGGAGGAGAATCGACCTCTTGATGTTTTGTGGATTTCTAGAGGAAACCACCACCTTGATTGATTTTGGTGTTGAGAGACACACCCTAGCCTATTGGAGCTACCATCCAACTATCTCACCATACCATCCAGGAGTATTCATTTTTGCAGTGATTGCGCAGCTCAACCAGTGAGGGCGCAAGGATTAGAGAGGGTTTTGTGTAGTTGCATGAGACCAGCGATTATCTTGCAGATTCCTCCCGACCCAGTTGAGGACTAGCCAGGGCGCATCTTTTGAGCCATCAGTCAACAGATTCTAACGGTGGAATCTCTCAGGGCACAACTTTCTACCAGGGACTGTGCAGCTCTTGAGGAGGGGCATTTGGGGTTCCAGAGGGTATTCTGGATCAGATCCGAGGAAACCCTTCCAGCCAAGGCGAGTTTTCCAGTGTTTGCAGCAGTTGTCGTGAGTTTCCGAAACTGCATTTTTGTCGATCTATCGGTGCATGCACAGATCTACCTTCGTCTTCTGATCACAAGTATTTTGTATTAGTTGCTTGTATTCCAGTGACGATCCACGAGATCTAGCTGACAATTTTTCTCTGTGTTAGAAATAGGGAAAAATTCAAAATAATAATGCTTAAAAAATTTATGTCGATTGGATCAGCATAAACTAGAAAACATACAAACAGATCTGAAAGAAATAAATATTTTTGAGTATGATAAAATACAAACAGATCTGAAACAAATAAATATTTCTGAGTATGATAAAATACAAACAGATCTGAAACAAATAAATATTTACGAGTATGATAAAATAGCTTTTAGCTTACCTCTTAATTTAATGATAGATGTACTTGACACACATGTGAATGTAAGCCTCTATAAGTATGCTCAAATTTAGTTCATGTTCATGGATCAAACCTCTTAGGGTTTGATCTCTGTCAAAAAGAACTGTAGGACAGTTTTGCCAATAGATAGGAAGCCCCAAGGAAGACAACAATAACCCAAAGTCTTGAGCAACAAATAACCTCAAACAGAAAAGCCTCCAAACAACAATGATAGCACAGGAATAGATCTGGACAGGTGAGTAAACTCCAACAACAAACCCTCTTACTCAGAAAAACTGGACTGCACACAAAGAAACCCCCACAGGGGACTCAAAATACTCCAAGCAGCAGCTAGAGGAAGTATGTACAGCCACAGAGGGTGCCTAGAAAGAAGTCGCAGCTCCTTCACACAAATATCTGTGACCAGAGAAGGGGACGACAACCACAAAGCAGGCCCAATAGCTAGGTAAGGGGAAGATCTGAAGCTGAAGACAGGTCCGACATCTTGGTGAGGGGCAGATCTGAAACAGAAGACAGGTCTAGCAGCACTTTACACCACATCCAGCAACCTCAGCAAATACTCCAAATTTCCAGCCAATAAAAATCGCAGAACTGAACTTGACAAGCAAAAGGGGAGGCCGCATCAACAAGAGAGAACAGACATTGAGGTAGCCGCAGCTAGTAGGAGGAGAAGAGAGTGAGTGTGTGTGAAATGAATAGGATATGCTCTAATTTATAGTTAGGGAGAGGGGTTAGGGTATTTAGAATAATAATTAATTAATGACATATTATTAGTATAAATATTAATTAATATGTTAGTTAATATTAATTAAAATTCTAATTACATATTAAAACCCCAATCACAAAATTAAAACCCCAATCACACAATGAAACCCAATCACATAAACCAAGAGGAAAAGAAAACCAACAAGAGGTTACTTGATAAGATAAAGTCAAGGGGAGGGTCCTTAATGGCAAAACATGTCCACATCAGTCTCATGGTGACCTATAAACTTTATCATCACTACATAAGGGGCTACATCACACAATGTGGTCATGCCAATCTTCATAGACTCTCCTAGGTCTCATGGACCATCCCGGGAAAGAGGAAGAGGATCACACATCAACACATCTTGGTATTATATCAAGATCTACCTGGTCAAAGACCCATTTGCCCCAGAACATATCTGGGGAGCCTAGAACACATCTAGGGTCTTATCCACCAAGGTACAAGACCAAGGATCAACCCATGCATTAAGCAAAGGTTCACTGGAGCACATCCAGGGGCCCTAGACACATCTAGGGACTTATATCAACAACCAAGGAACACATCCAAGAATCAATCCAAGCACCGGGCAAGGATTCCCTGGAACACATCCAGGGGCCCTAGAACATATCTAGGGTCTTACTGCTTGGTCCTAGACCAAGAACCCCAATCATCTACTGGGGGCCCTCACAAGGGTCTTTTGCCATGGCTCTCACTGCTTCGTCTCATACCAAGAAACCCTAGGCGTGTGTTGGGGGCCCTAGTCCACAGCTAGGGTCTTATGCCATCCTCTAGAAGAATGGCTCTTGCAGCTGCACTAATTTCAACACTCCCTCTCAGCAAGAGAGGCATTCTCAACAACACCAAGCCTGTCTCAAAACACAAACTTTGTCATGGAAAATGGCTTGGTAAAAATGTTTGCAGTCTATTCTACAGTCGAAACATACTGAATACTGAGAATGTTCTTCTGCACCATGTTCCGAACATAGCGGTATCTCATCACAATGTGTTTCGACCTGTCATGAAACACCTCATTCTCGAAGAGCTTTAAACAGCTTTGGTTATCACAATGGATGACTGTGGGTTCTAGCTCTGCACTGAACAAGTCTAAAAGTAGCTTTCTAAGCTACATTGCTTCTTTGCTACCAGCACTTGTAGCAATGTATTCTGCTTCTGCAGTGCTTTGGGCTATGGAGCCTCGTTTCCTACTGGACCAGGAGATCATCGCTGAACCCAAACTGAAACAATATCTGGAAGTGCTCTTCCGGTCCACTATACTGTCCATCCAATCTGAATTTGTATATCCATGAAGCATTACACCTCCACTGGAAATGTATCTAATCCCATAGGTTATAGTCCCCCAAACATATCTCAGAATATGTTTAACAACAACCATATGTATATGCTTCAGTTCACACATGAATTGGCTGAGCGCATTTACTGCATAACAGATGCCCGGTCTGGTATGTATGAGATACATCAAGAACCCAATGATCTGCCGATATAAGGTGGGGTCTTCAGGATTTGTACCTATAACCTGGTCTTGTAACTTCTTCAAGTTAGAAATCATCGGTGTGGTCATGGACTTATAGTCCATCATGCCAAATCTGCGGAGCACATCAACTGCATATTTGCTCTATGAGAGAAAGATCTCACCTGGTTTCTGCCACACCTCTAAGCCCAAAAAATAATCCATAAGTCCCAAGTCTTTCATTTCAAATTCTGCTGAAAGCTCCCTCTTTGTCTGAGCTATCAAGTTTTCCTCTCCAATGAGGAACAAATCATCCACATATAAAACTAAGATAACCGGATGATTCTGTACAATCTTTATATAAAGATTGGGATCTGCTATGCTCTTGGTGAATCCAAGACTCTGTAGAAAGCTGTTTATTCTCCAATACCAAGCTCTCGGAGCTTGCTTCAATCCATACAAGGCTTTCTTGAGTTTGCACACATGAGATTCGTTCTCATGGATCACGAATCCTTCAAGCTGTTCGATATACACTTCTTGCGCAACTTCACTGTTAAGAAGAGCAATCTTAACATCCATCTGGTGAAGTTTCCAACCAAAAACTACGGCAAGAGAGATAATAATCATGATAGAAGTATATCTGGCAACAGGAGCAAAGATCTCATCATAGTCAATTCCTTCTTTCTGAGAGAAGCCACGAGCCACAAATCAAGCCTTGAATTTTTCAACACTGCCATCTGTTGTATGCTTTATTTTATAAAGGCATTTGGAGGTTACCATTGATTTGCCACGAAGTCTTGGGACCACTTCCCATACATCATTCTTTAGAATTGAATCATATTCTTCTATCATAGCATCTTTCCACACTTGATGTTTGGAGGCTTCTTCAAATGTGGAAGGTTTTGAATCAATCATAAGATTCAATTGAGCTATAAGGTCGGAGTACTTATCTGGTTTCTTGCTTTCTCTGAAAGTGTCTTTAGGTGCTGAATGTTTTTTTGCTTCCTTTAGAATTTCTCGGCACTAGGCTGGTTTCCTTTTAACGGGAGGTTTCTCTAAAGGAAACTCAATAGTATCCCTTGAGGGATCCATTGAAGGTTCTGAGGTCTCCTCCCTCTGTTCATCTAGAAGAGGTGAATCTGAAGGTTCGAGAGATTGATCTTCTTGCTCCTCTGTATCACATGGAAGTTCTCTGGCACGACGAAAAGTTGTTTCTTCATGAAAAGTCACGTCTCTGGCAACCTCAATGAACTTTTGACCTGGGATATAAATTCCGTAAGCCTTTGAGGTTTCACTATATCGTACAAAAGTTCCTTTCTTTTCGGAGGGCTCTAACTTAGTCCTCTTTTCTTTTGGAATATGAATATAGACTGGACTGCCAAAGATTCGGAAGTGATCAACTGATGGCTTTATACCGGTGAAAACTTCTTCTGGAGTTTTCTCTTCAAGGGCTTTGTGAGGAGACCTGTTCTAAATGTAGACTGCAATAATGGAAGCTTCGGCCCAAAGAGATAATGGTAAATTCTGGTCATACATCATGGCTCTGGCTGCTTCACAGATTGTTCTGTTCTGTTCTTTCTGCAACACCATTCTACTGGGGATTATAAGGCACAGTCAGCTCCCTCTTAATCCTGGAGGCCCGACAGAGTTCATCATACTTGTACGAGTCAAATTATTTACCATTGTCAGTTCTGAAAACCCAGATGTGTCTACCTGTCTAATTTTCAACAAGATTCTGGAAATCTTGAAATCTGCCGAAAGATCCATCTTTAGTCTTTAAAAAATAAATCCAAGTTTTACAAGAACAATCATCAATAAAAATGATATAGTAAATACAACCATTCATAGATAGAGCAGTCATAGGCCCACAAAGATCATAATGAATTAGATCTAGAATGCCATTAGATTTTCTATTGTTGTGAGGATAAGCTTTCTTTGTATTCTTACCAAGGGCATAACCTCTACAAACACTATCATGCTCAAAAGAAAACATCAACATACCTATTACCATATTTTGCAAACCTGGAAGTGTGTTATAGTTGAGATGTCCAAGCCTTCTGTGCCAGAGCTCGCAGGGGTTTATCATCTCGTGAGCTAGTGCTTGAACAACTTGACCTATGATTTTGTAAAGTCCACTCTCATGAGTTCCAATAGTCATGGCAGTGCTCAAATCTCCATTTGAGGGCCACATGAGAGCCTTCCCTTTGTTGAAGGCTATTGAGTATCATTTGTTTTCTAACACTGCAACTACGATTAGATTTTTCTTTAAACCAGGAACATAAAGAATTTCATCAGTATGAAAAATATTACCCGATTGAAGCTGGAAAGAAGCAGATCCAAAACCTTTTATGTCATAAGCACCATCATCACCCAGTTCTACCTTTACATTGAATTTCTTATCCCAATAGTTTGCAAGATTTTGTTTAAAACATGTCATGTGTTTAGAGGCACCGCTGTCCATTAACCAAACCTCCTCCAACTTGGTTATAGTGCCAAAAAGAGCTGATATGAGATAATATTCTTGGTGTTGTTCTTGCTCTTTGGTGGTTGCCCTGGTTCTTCTTCTTTGAGGTTCCTGTTGAGGCTCTACTTCTTCAGTGGCAATTGAGGCATGGAACTTACCTTTTCTTCTCTACTGAGAGGGAGGGTTCCTGCAATCTTTTACATAATGTCCTAGCTTATTGCAATTAAAACATCTTACTTTAGATAAATGTGGATTAAGATGAGATAACTTACCTTGAGGTTTCTTACATTTGTCTTTAGGTTGAGGAAACTTATTCCATTTCTTGGCTTTAGCTGAAAGGGCATGATCTCTTAGAATTGAAAGATCACTTCTACTTTTGAGTCTTCCTTCTTTTTCTAAGTAGTTATGCCATAATCTGTCGAAGTTAGGTTGAGCTTCTCTTCCATTAACTGAAGCAAGAAAGATTCCCCATGACTCGAAGAATCCATCAACTGCAGTTTGCACAAGGTCATCATCATACATAGCAACTCCTATTGCTGTAAGTTGATCTTTGTTTTGAGCAATCTTGGAGAAGAAGGAAGCAATGGTTTCATCCTTTCTCATCCTCAATGTATGTAGTTGTTTCTTCAATATTCTCTTTTGAGTTGAAGCCTTCTTTTCATAGAGATTTGCTAGGGAATCAAAGCAATCTTTGGCAGTCCTTAGATGACCAATGATGGGCAACATGTTATCCTTAACAGAGTCAAAAATGACTCTTTTAGCTTTGGCTTGTTTCTTCTTGAATGTTGCCCTGGCAGTATTTGAAGTGGGTTCTTCAATTACCCTAGTAACCAGCTCATCTAGGTCACTCTCTTCAAGGATGTTGAGTATCCTCCAATTCCAAGCATTGAAGTTCGAGGCCCCTTCAAATCTATCTTCAGCTTTCACAAAAGAAGAGGCCATGCTGAGTTCTAGATCAGATTATATAGATGATATGTTGTTGATCTGCAAAACAAACCCTACCAAAATGGATCTACGCGGGCTCAAGTCTGCAATTCTTGAGCTCTTTTCATGCCCTATGCTCTAATACAATGTTAGAAATAGGGAAAAATTCAAAACAATAATGCTTAAAAAAAATTTGTCTCCTAGATCAGCATAAACTAGAAAACATACAAACAGATCTGAAACAAATAAATATTTCTGAGTATGATAAAATACAAATAGATCTTAAACAAATAAATATTTTTGGGTATGATAAAATAGCTTTTAGCTTACCTCCTAATTTAATGATAGATGTACCTGACACACATGTGAATGTAAGCCTCTATAAGTATGCTCAGATTTAGTTCATGTTCATAGATCAAACCTCCTAGGGTTTGATCTCTGTCAAAGAGAACTGTAGGACAGTTTTGCCAATAGATAGGAAGCCCCAAGGAAGACAACAATAACCCAAAGTCTTGAACAGCAAATAACCTCAAACAAAAAAACCTCCAATCAACAATGATAGCACAGGAATAGATCTGGACAGGTGAGTAAACTCCAATAGCAAACCCTCTTACTCAGAAAAACTAGACTGCACACAGAGAAACCCCCACAGGGGACTCAAAATACTCCAAGTGGCAGCTAGAGGAAGTATGTACAGCCACGAAGGGCACCTAGAAAGAAGTCCCAGCACCTCCACCCAAAGATTCGTGACCAAAGAAGGGGACGACAACCACAAAGCAGGCCCGACAGCTAGGTAAGGCGCAGATCTGAAGCTGAAAACACGTCTGGCAGCTTGGTGAGGGGCAAATCTGAAACAAAAGACAGGTCTAGCAGCACTTTACACCACATCTAGCAACCTCAACAAATACTCCAAACTTCCAACCAATAAAAATCGCAGCACTGAACTTGACAAGCAAAAGCGGAGGCCGCATCAACAAGAGAGAACAATCACTGAGGTAGCCGCAGCTAGTAAGAGGAGAAGAGAGTGAGTGTGTGTGAAATGAATAGGATAGGTTCTAATTTATAATCAGGGAGAGGGGTTAGGGTATTTAGAATAATAATTAATTATTGACATATTATTAATATAAAGATTAATTAATATGTCAATTAATATTAATTAAAATTATAATTGCATATTAAAACCCCAATCACAAAATTAAAACACCAATCACACAAAATTAAACCCAATCACATAAACCCAAAGGGAAAGCAAACCAACAAGGGGTTACTTGATAAGATAAAGTCAAGGGGGGGTTCCTTAATGGAAAAACATGTCCACATGAGTCTCATTGTGACCTACAAACTTTATCATCACTGCATAAGGTATGAGTAGGCCAGCAGGGAGTGACTTAGAGGTCTATGTGTTCCCGTAGACTATAGTCAGGTTAAACGATGAATTAAGCCAAAAAGCATAGGAAAAGTCACTTAAGCCTAAGTCAACGAAGAATTAGAACGAAACGGTGCTAAAGGAGGACTTAATTAATTAATTATTCACCTTAGGAAGAAAAGTGCCTAGCTTAAGTGAGGTCAATGGTGAATTAGATCGGGAAGAGTATAAAATGAGGAATTCGACCTAATTCCTCATTATGCATTGTTATGATTTGATGTTGAGAGTTCCCAGAGGAGGAAGAGATTTGACTTCTACTGTTTTGTGGATTTCTGGAGAAAACCACCACCATTGATAGGTTTCGGTGTTGAGAGACACACCCTA
The DNA here is from genome assembly GCA_000966675.3 of Picea glauca. Taxonomy (NCBI): domain Eukaryota; kingdom Viridiplantae; phylum Streptophyta; class Pinopsida; order Pinales; family Pinaceae; genus Picea; species Picea glauca. The sequence continues at coordinate 21,458 of JZKD02S1730404.1, forward strand.
GCCCATCGGAGATACCATCCAGGTATTTCACCGTGCTATTCAGGAGTATCCAGTTATCATTGTTGCGCAACTCAGCCAGTGGGGGTGCAAGTTAGATTGAGAGTTTGTGTAGCTGCACGAGATCAGAGCTCGGATTGCAGTTTCCTTCCGACCCAGTGGAGATCCAGCCAGGGCGCATAGATTGAGCCACTTTCCATCAGATTCAGACGGTGGAATCCTTTTGAGCGCATCATTCAGCCATTTAGGGCGCAACTCTTTTGGAAGGACAATTGGGGTTATTGACAGAGTATCAGAGCAGATCTGGGAACACCCTTCCGACCCGGTTCTGCATTTGGCGAGGCAAACATTTTGAGACCTATAGCAGCCGATTTCGTTGGTGGAATCATTAGGGGTGCATCCAGAGGCCCAGGAGGTGCGCAGACCCCTAGGGGACAAGATCTGGAGCATCAGAGACCAGAGCTGTCATTCGACAGTCACCAATATCATTCTAGTGGCCAAGGCACTTCTATTGGGATAGTTTCCAACTCATTCCAACAGGTATAGCCTTCCGGACGAGTTTTCCAATTTGTAGCGATTATCGTTCTTCTCCACAACCACCGATTTTGTAGATCTATCTGTGCATGCATCAGATTTGCCTTCATCTTCTGATCACGGGTATTTGATGTTATTTGCTTGTATTCCAGTGACGATCCATGAGATCTAACTGAAGACTATCTTCTATATTTCCAATATTTCATTGTATTTCCATGCTTGAATCTCATAATACATATTATTGGGCGGTTGATGTTCCTTATTTCTGCATGCATCATATATATATTGTTTAAACCATAACATATAACATGCACATGCAACAACCACGAAACATCTCAAGCACATAACTAAAACGTATCGAGAAAGCCCCAGAGTATCAGATCTGAAGATAAAACGCATCCAGAAACCCAAAGTGTATCAAATCTGTGAGACAGAACACTAGATCCGTAGTAGATATCCTGATCAGCGGGATCAGGGATATTTCAGTGATATCAGAGCTTTAGTCCTTCCAGCCTATGACTAAAGACGATGAGTACAGCAGAAGACCCAGATGGTTGTGAGCACGTAAGTGACGAATATGTCACTTACAACAGGCGCAAGGAAAGAAGGCCTAGGCCTGACTTTCCTCCTTTCCCTCCCAGTTCAGAGGAAGAGGAAGAGGCACACTGAGAAGCAGAGAGAAGAGCAGAGTGTGAGGCTGAGCGCGAGGCAGAGAGGATGCTAGGAGACAAATATGAGCGACCAAAGGGTAGTGGTAAGGCCCCCATGGAACCAGAAGCAGCCTTCATGCAGGTTATCAGTGATATGTTAGCTAGTCAGTGGACCATGTCTCAGTCCTTGGCTCAGGTGGCTGGCAGATTGGCTATGGTGGGCATCCCGGGCACACAAGCCCCACATGCAGCACAAGGGAACTCAGGGGCAAGCAGTAGATCCCAGTCACCCACTTTCACATACACCTCTGTGAGTAGGATTCCCCGACTTTTGTTTCCTAGTTTCCAGAGGGCACCCCCAGTAGCAGCACAGATGTCGATAGCACAGAGACCACCCACTCATGTAAAGTACATTGCAGACTATCGGAGGGAGTATGCAACATTGGGCCGTGACTTCCATCAGGATATGACCCTAGTCGAGTATTGTGGACTCAGACTCAAGAACCGCCCCATAGAGCCACAGAGAGGAGGGTCGCAGCCACAGCAGCAGCAGGGGCATAACATTGATTTCATCCGAAAAGTTGGTAAACTCACCATACCTTCTTTCGACGGATCATCCAAATGCATCGCCAGAGATTGGGTATAGAAGCTAGACACCTACTACAAGCTCAACCAGATGACCCAGTCAGAGGCCATCAATTTCGCTACCTTACACTTGGAGGGTGAGGCACACGAGTGGTGGTATCACGGATTGGTGACATGGGCCACAGTCGCATCACCTCTTACAGAGAATTCACAGAGAGACTCATGGATAGATTTGACAGGAGGGATCCAGAGATCCATTTCAGAGATCTAGCCCAATTGAGACAAACTGGCACAACAGAGACATTCATCTCAGAGTTTCAAAGGGTAGCAGTGGCAGTGACAAATATATTCGAGCCCCGGTTGATCATGTTATTCACAAAAGGGCTCACAGAACCCTTGAGAGGATGGGTGAAGGCATACTGGCCTCACACCTTGAAGGATGCCATCCAACGCACTAGAGATTTGGCGGACTCTGTGCCAAAAACTAAACCCTTTACCAAACCCTTTGTACCACAAAGAGACAAGGATCAGAAGAATCCTCAAAGGGAATGGAAGGGTAAGCCCAAGCTGGATGACGATACGAGACGAGAGTTGATGAGGAAGAAGCTTTGCTTCTCTTGCAGAGACCCTTGGATCCCAAGGCATAGATGCCTGGGAAAGGGACAGCTCCACTACATTGAAGTGGAATCAGGCAGTGAAGAGGAGGATGAGGATATCGAGGCACGGGCAGACAGTGATTCAGAGGATGAGACCACTCAAGAGCCAGAGCAGCAGCCGAAGAAACCTAAAATACCGACAGGGGCACAGCCCAAGGAGGAGACAAAACCTCGTAGAGAGGTGAAAGGGAGAACCATATCCACCCTTTCAGGAGTACCCAGGTACAACACTCTCAGGCTTAAGGGCCTTGTACAGGGGCAGCGCATGACAGCCTTAGTTGATGGTGGGGCCACCCACAACTTCATAGATGCGTCCTTAGTAGCCAGGAGGGGGTTACGCACTGAGAAGTGTGAGGGATTCCACCTAGCAGTGGCAGATGGATACACGATGACATGTTTGGACATGATCCCAGACCTAGAGGTCAAACTAGGCAACTACACCTTGAAAGACACCTTCTATGTAGTTGACCTATCAGATACTGATGCCCTGTTGGGGGTACAATGGTTATATTCATTGGGGGAGATCAGGTTCAACTATCAGACGTTGACCATGAGCTTCAGAGATGTCAGTGGATCGAGAGTTGTGCTTAGAGGCATGTCTACAGGGGCACCTCGAGTAGTATCGGCAAAGAGGATGGAGCAGATCTTTCATCACGGTGATGTGGCCTACACAGCAGACTATTTCATCACCACGCGGAAGGATTCAGAGGGTAGGGAGCATTACCATCCACAGATCAGAAAGATTTTGGGTCAATATGAGCCAATATTTGGGCCGATACCACCAAGGAGACTGCCCGACAAGGGATTTGAGCACACGATTGAGTTAGAGGGAGGGGCTACACCAGTGATCACAGTGCCCTATAGGCACCCCAAGAAATTCAAGGACGAGATTGAGAAAGAAATCAAAGGATTACTTGCAATGGGGCACATCAGGCCCAGCATGAGTCCTTTTGCATCTTCAGTCGTTCTAGTACTGAAGAAGGATGGCAAGTTACGGATGTGCATCGATTACAGAGCGCTCAACAAGAAAACGATGAAGAATCGATACCCCATTCCCCGCATAGATGAGTTGATAGACGAGTTACATGGGGCAGTTTTCTTCTCTAAGATTGATCTACGGTCAGGGTACCATCAGATCAACATCAGGGAGCAGGACATTGAGAAGACAGCATTCCGATGCCATTTCAGACACTTTGAGTTCTTGGTCATGTCGTTTGGATTGACCAACGCACCAGCCACTTTCCAGTCTTGCATGAACCACATCTTTAGAGGACAGTTGAGGAAGTACCTTCTGTTATTCTTCGATGATATATTGATCTACAGCAAGACATGGGATGAGCATCTGGCACATTTGGGGGAGGTCTTGGATATTATGCAGGCACAGTCATTATATGCCAAGGAGTCCAAATGTGAATTTGGCATGAGAGAACTACTGTACTTAGGGCATATCATCAGTGAGCAGGGAGTACAGGTTCATCAGGAAAAGATCAAGGCCATTTTGGATTGGCCAACCCCCAAGAACCTCACGGAGCTAAGAGGATTCTTTCGGTTATGCAGTTACTACAGGCAGTTCGTCAAGGGTTTTTCACAGTTGGGAACACCACTTGCAGACTTGACCAAGAAGGGTGTTTTTCATTGGACAGAGGAGTCATAGCAGACATTTGACAAAATGAAGGAGGTTATGAGCACATGCCCTGTTCTAGCCCTTCCAGACTTCTTGCGGTCGTTTGTCTTATAGTGCGACACATCAGGGGTGGGGATTGGAGCAGTTTTGATGCAGGGGAGCCATCCCATTGTGTTTGAGAGCAGGAAGCTCAACGAGTCGGAGAGACTCTATCCTATTTACGACAAGGATATGCTAGTGATCATGCATACCCTAACCAAATTCAGGCAGTATCTGGTAGGCAGCAAATTTGTAGGGAAGACTGATCATAACAGTCTCAAGTATTTCCTAGATCAGAAAGACCTCAATGAGAGACAGGAAAAGTGGGTCTCAAAGATCCAAGCCTTTGACTTTGACATTGAGTATGTCAAGAGAAAAAGAAATATCGTAGCAGATGCCTTGTCCAGGAGGCCAGCAGGATGTTCGATGATGGACATTTGTACAGATTGGAAAGCTCATTTGTTGGTGGAGTACTCCAAAAACAAATTTGCTTATGAGGTGATGGATGGACAAGTGGTTGATGATAAACATTGGGTTCTTGATAATGTCATTTTCTACAAGGACCAGATCTACTTGGTTCCAGAATCTACCCTGAAGGGGAAAATTCTGAAGGTGTGTCATGATTCGCCTACAGCAGGACATCAGGGGTACTTCAAAACATATAGGCAAATTGGGGAGAGATTCTCATGGAAGGGTCTCAAGGATGATGTGTTGAAACACATCTGAGAGTGCATGACTTGTCAGCAGAACAAGTCCGAGCAGACACACCCCGTAGGGCTGCTACAGCCTCTACCCATTCCAGAGCAAAAATGGGAGAGCATTTCTATGGATTTCATTACAGGCCTTCCTCGAGTGCAGGGAAGGGACTGTATATTTGTGGTGGTCGACAAGCTGACCAAATTTGCACATTTTTTTCCCATACCCATGGACTACAAGGCCATACAGGTGTTGAGATTTGGTAGCTTGGAGGTACTTCTGCATTGGCAGTGCTCAGCATGTGGAAGTGACCAAGCAAATTTTCTCCTAGTGACTTTATAATTATAAAGTGATTTTATAAAGTTGAGGCTTTTAATTTCGAAATGTAAAAGTGACTTTATAATGTTATGGGTCACTTTATTAACTTAAGTGACCTCAACGAATGATTAAGTCGTGACCGTTGATCTCAAGGGTAAGTGAAGAGTCACTTAAGGGAAATCAAGGGTTAGAGGAGTTACAATTCGAAATTTCTTAAAGGCAGCTCATTAGGAGGAGGGCACACTTTTGAAGAGAGCTTGAGGGAAGGTGAAGGGGCACGCATCCAAAGGAGGAGTTATTTGCTTGAAGAAAGAGCTACAGCAAGAGGGACTTGGCATGCATCCCTAGGAGAGGGATTGGCACGCAGTCCAAGGAGCATTTGCAGCATTCAGCAGTCCGTACAACAGCTACAGTAGAGGTCGTACAACATTGTTTTGTTGGTCGTACAGCAAGAGGAGGCATAAAAATTGAGGCTGTGAGTATACAGCAAGAGGCACGATTTTCTATGCTAGTTTGTTGAAGTTTTCTGTTTTGTTTCGTACCAATTCTCTTGATACAAGTTTCTATACATTTATGTGATTGTTTGTGGAGGTTTACTAGCTGTTCTGGGTCGTACTAGTCGTACAATTGAGGCAATCTGCCCTAGTTACAGTCTGGTACAGTTTGTATTGAAGGATGACTTGCTGAAATAAGAGATATTCTGTGTTGTAATGTTGATGTTTATTGCTGTTGTATAAACTCAAATTTTCCTTGAGCAGAATAAAGAGCTTTTTATCCTCAAATCTCCTTAATTTTCTGTGTATTTTTCAAGTGGTATTACACAGATTTTTGTGCCAAATGAGAGTTACATCCTGCTAATATATAATTTATTTCCGCTGCTATTTTATTTCAGACCTTGGTTAATAGTATTTCAGCTCATAAACAACAGTGGTATGGTTGTTAGATATTTATAGGATGCTGAAATCTAATTTAGTCTAAGTGGTATATTGAAATAAGATGTATTTCAACAACAGGTAGCAGAGTTGCCTTTTAGGGAGGTATTCTGGTTGCATGGTTTACCCAGGCAGATAGGCAGTGATAGAGATGGGCGCTTCATCAGTGCGTTTTGGCAGGAGCTTTTCAGATTGACAGGCATAGAGCTAGATACGAGTACCAGCTACCACCCACAAACAAATGAACAGACAGAGATCGTCAACAAATGGGTGGAGGGGTATCTGAGGAACTATGTGGGGGGCAGCAGCGCACATGGGTGAGATGGTTACACATGGGTGAGTATTTCTACAACACAACTTACCATATGTCTATCATGATGTCATCGTTCAGGGCATTGTATGGATACAATGCACCCTCCTTTGTGGAGACTGTGTTTGGGGATAGCAGGGTCCCGGGGGCCAAAGATTGAGTGGAGGAGAGTCAGAGGATTCTGCAGGCAGTGAGGAAGAACTTGCAGACGGCTCAAAACCAGCAGAAAACCTATGCAGACCAGCACAAAGTCTAGCGCAGTTTTGAGGTAGGGGATTTGGTTTTTCTACGATTACAGCCATACAGACAGTCCTCCTTGAAGAGGAGCGGGGCAAGGAAGTTGAAGCCGAAGTTTTATGGGCCATATAGAGTCATCAGGAGGATAGGCGAGGTGGCATACGAGCTAGAGCTACCGGAGGGTAGCAAGATTCATAACGTCTTTCACGTCTCTTGCCTTAACAAGGCCATGGGACAACAAGTATTTCAGAGGAGTTTCCACCCTTGGATGAGGAGGGTCAGTTGGAGCTAGTATCGAAGGAGGTACTAGAGCAGAGAAAGCACAAGTTGAGGAGCAGGGTCATCAGGGAGTGCTTGGTTAAATGGAGGAGTCTTCCAATGGAGGATGCCACATGGGAGGGAGAGCATATTTTGCAGCACCCAGGATTGACGTTGCTTGAGGACAAGCAATCTCGGGAAGGGAGGAATGTGATGTCACGTTCCCAAGAGTAGGCCAGCAGGGAGTGACTTAGTAGTCTATGTGTTCCCGTAGACTATAGTCAGGCACAAACAGGGAACAAAAGGGAGAAATAAGGGTGATTTGGTGGCTAAA
>JZKD02S1730404.1:61846-75262 GCA_000966675.3 Picea glauca
ACCCTAGAAAAACCCACAAGGGGAAAACCAGTGAGAGAGGGAGTTTTTATTATTTCAGAGCTTCAGAGAAATCTTTTACAGCATATTCATCTTCAGAAATTTATTGACAAACTTATCTCGAAAACCGTGCCAAGTCTTCACACAAAAACTGAGCCAAACTCCTCGAAATTCATGCCAGAACTTCCTGCACAAAAGTACTAGTCTGCTCCTCGATATTTGTGCCTCTTTCTTGCTGTACGAATGCCTCGAAATATGTGCCAACAGCAGCAGCAAAATTCTGGGCAATAAATGCTTGTACGGCTACCTTGAAAACTGTGCCAAACACCCAGAAATTTCACACAAAAATTATCCTCGATTTCTGTGTAACAAAACAACTGTACGGACAGTCAAAATCCGTACAGTACGGCCTGTGTCAAGTGGTTGTACCTTTCCTCGTTTTTTTGTGCCAAAACTTAGTCGTACGGACTACTGCAAATCTGTACTGTATGGCCTGTAATAAATGTTGTCCCTCTCCTCGATTTCTGTGCCAATATAAAGTTGTACAGACTGCTGGAAATCCGTATTGTACAGCCTGCAATAAATGTTGTACTCTTTCCTTGAAGTGCATGCTAGTTTGCAGCCTCGAAATGCATGCCCTAACTCTGCAAAAATGGCCTCCTTTCTCAAACTCGAATTTTTCTTCTCTTGCTCTCTCAAAAATGTTTTATCTACCCAAGAATGGGTGCGCCCTCCTACCCTAGGGCCTAGTCGACCTCATGAGGGAAGGTGAAGAGTCATCTCATCCAACGGTTGAGATTAGATGAGATCAACGATGGAAATAAATTCACTTAAGTCACCCACTTCCCCTAAGTCTCAAAAAATCACCTTTTAATTTGTCTTTCACAAATTAAATGACTAGGGTCCACATTAGGCACTTTCTCACCCCTTAGGTGCCTAGGTGATGAGAAACACTTGCCTAGGTACTTTTTAATTATTTTAACACAACCATCATCCTCTCAATGAGATGGATGGCCAAGATTAAAAAACCATCACATAAATTATTTTCACTTTTAACTTTAGAAAAAGTGCTGAATAAGTCAACATTAAAATATAACACATTTAAGTGGCTTTTTCCTAAGTAAACTTTAGGAAAGAGATTAACCCATCAACTTGGCTAAGTTTCATTGTCCCCTACCATGCAAAGATGCCACACATGGAAGAAGACCTTCTAAGTTACTCTTCTCAACATTAAAAAGTGTACCTAGGACAAGTGTTTCTCACATAACCTAGGTGCCTAGTATGTGGGAAAGTGTCCAATGCGGTCCCTAGCACATTAACTTTATGAGAATATAAAATTAAAAGTGACTTTGAGAACATTTCATGAAAAGGGTGACTAAAGAGACATTTAATCACCACCATTGATCTTGATGGCCCAAGATATAATCTTAGCCATTGGATCATGTGACTCTTCATTGGAACTCTCAAAAGATAAACCTAGAGAATGAGGCACACAATAGTCATTTGTGAGCATTTGAATGAGAAAAGAGAAAAAGAGAGTCGAGCAAAGAAGAGGAGGCGATTTTGCAGATAGGGCAAGATTTCCAAGGCAAAGTTTGGCATGCAAATCGAGGAGAAACTTCAGCATTAATTGCAGGACGTATAGTATGGATTTCTGAGCGCCATACAGCAAGAGATTTGCAGCCCGTACAGCACAGAAATCGAGGGACAGTTTGGCACAAATTTTGAGGTAGCCATGCATCAAATTTTGGCACAGAAATCGAGGCAGCTGCTGCACACGATTTTTTGGGCACATTTCCATACAGTTCATACAGCAGCAAGCACAAAAATAGAGGGTCGTACAGCACAGAAATTCTGGGCATGAATTTCCTGGAGTTTTGGCTCTGATTTTGAGAAGGTTGCTTGGCACAAAGTTTGAGATAAGTTTGTGAAATTTTTCTTAAGTATCTTGCTGTAAAAGAACTATTTTCTTTGAGCTCAGAATAATAAAATCCCCTCTCACTGGTTTTCCCCTTGTGGATTTTTCCAGGGTTGATTTGACCAAAAATCTTAGTGTTTATATTGCTGAATATGTGCATTTATTTCCGGTTCTATTTGTTGTTAAGAGACTCTTTTGTTTCCTGTTACAATTTTCTGTTTATGCTAATATTATTTACAGCAGTGAAACAAATGTGGGTTGGGCATTAAACAGTGAAAAATTGTTGAGCATTGAAACCAAGTTGGGGTCTGAGAAAAATTTACACCCCTTTCAAGGAACTACTGGTAGTACCCATTTTCCCTAGGAGTGACAACATGGGACTAGGATGCCCAAGATGGCCACCAAGGTGAGCAAAAAGCATAACTTCTGAGCTCATGATTCATTATCCAACGCCAACCTATGATCATTATTCAAATGCCCAATGCATTAAATATGACACTTTATATGAAACAAGGACTAATGTACCTTATAATGTGTTGGAACTTGGGACACCATCTCCCAATGAGCCTTGTTGATTGTGTGTGATGAGCCATGTTGGTGAGGAAGAGGCATATGAGGGGCTGCCAAGCTGCTCTCTATGGACATGCAGATCATAATGATCGTCCAGATCACTTTGTTCATTCTGGGCCATGAGACATGATCTCCTCTAGTTACCGCTAGGTGAGAGGGGGTAACATGAAACAAATAAGCTTCATGGTGAATAAATTCTCTAATTTTCAGCACTTGTGGATAATCTATGGTTAATGGGTAACAGATGAGTATTGAGGCATTGGATACCCTTGTTAAATCTTGTGACACCTTTTAGGTTTGATCACTTGCCAATTAACTCCATTGATATAGTTGAATAATGGTGAATGAATAACATATCTCATGTTTCATTTACATGTCAATGGTTGGATGTTAAATCTAATCATTAATGTTGTTTCCTTCTTGCAACACATGTGCTTTATGGATCTCATTTTGAGCTATTGGCTACTTTGTTAATGTGTGATATTGAGCAAGTTATTTCCTTGTCTCTTGTAATTTTCAGCATAACACAAGCCTACAACATAACTCACAATCTTTAAAATCTTGTTCTAATCTAAGTGGATCAATAACAATTTTACATTGCNTAGTTGCTAAATGCTATGAATCTATCATCTATAGACTGACATGTAAAGTAATGAAGCGCCCCATGGAGCTTCCTAAGTGTTATTTTCCAACATCTTGGCTTTAAGAAAATATGTGTTTCTCTTCTACAGATATGAATGCATTATTTTTTGTTTTGCTGAGAATTTATTATGCTGTTGCAGTGTGTCCAACTACACTGAAAAGAATATGTAGGCAGCATGGAATCTCCAGGTGGCCTTCATGCAAGATCAGCAAGGTGAACCGTTCCCTAAGGAGATTACAAGGAGTAATTGAATCAGTACAGGGTGTAGAGGGGGCATTTAGAATTGGCCCCTTCGCAAGTGGTGCATTCTCTCCAACTGCTATACCAAATTTATGGACTTCTGATATAAAAGGTGAAACTAGTCATATGGCGGCCCATTTTGCACCCCGGAGCAAGCTTCCGAAATCCATGGAGAATCCGCTGGGAGTCGGGTTCCGAGGGTGGAGCAGGGGAGGGGGAAGCTTCCTGCAACTATGTTCATATGGAAGCTTAGTGTTTCATAGTTTAATAGACAAACTTGCAATTCAAGTATTTGCTCAAGATTTTCCTTGGACAGTACATTATAAATTCAGATTATGGTGCTCAATCTGACATGTTGGCTCTTCTAGCATGGGTTAGAAGAGAAAGCAAAGCCTCGTACAGTACTTTATATTTCTTTTCCTAATTCTGTAATATAAGATGCAGTTTGTATGCCAAAAAAAACTCACATACCACTCAAACCTGCAACACATTAATATCATAATTCTTTATTCACGCTATTGACCATATATTCATCCTTACCTCAGGATCTGTAGAGTTAATAACATCAAATATGGGATGCCCTAATGGCACAATGTCTGGAAAGAACATCCAAGGAAGGTTCTTGCTGACTGTAAGCATCAATTCCATGGGAACCTCCATAATCACCTGCAGCAAATTCTAACAATTAAATACTGAAAAGACACTGTCAAAACTAGATGAAAAGTGTTTACAATCAGGTAACCAAGAAAAGACACTGTAGACCAAGACAAAAGTAACAATGAAGTTTCGAATTATGTGATTTTAAAGTGTCATTTTTGCAATTGTCACAATAATTGAGGCAAATATGATATAGCAAATGTCACAGTTGACTTAACACTAAAAAAACTAAAATGACTAATGTCTTTGAGTCTCAATTTATATAGGATAACTTATGTTTTAATGATCAAGGAGAATTTCTTGTTTTCTGAATCTTGTCACATGTCACTAAAATTTATGGCATGCCCTTTGTTCAAAAATTCTCAATCCATTGTCGAAAAAGTATGCTAACGGTATAACCTGCCAGCTATTTCAGCCAAGTTAGATGCATTATCTGTAGCAAAGTTATCGGAACCGGAACTGGCCAAGGGTCAGACCAGTACAAAACCGGAACTGGCATGTGAACCAGTCTACTTAAAAATACATAAAATATGCAAAATTTAACTCTCTCTCTCTCTCTCTCTCTCTCTCTCTCTCTCTCTCTCCACACGCACATCAATGTAAACCAAACAATTAGCCAACAGATATGCAAAGTTTGCTTGTTTTAGGGTTTGGGAGTGAAATATCCCAAATACTGATTTGGCTATCTGACTGAAGTTTCTTTGAGTTTCTGAATGTGGTTTCAAGGATTATGGATCCAGTTTAGTTTATTCTCATAATGTTTGGGGTTTTAAGCTTGTTTTCACTGCATGCATAATTTTTTCTGCCGGAACAATGTTCTTGTTAGATTTTTACTGCATCTTAGATCTGGTCTAATATTTCTACAGTTATGCACAATTACTCAATTCAAACTGTAAGCATAAACACACTAAGATGCCTAACTTTAACACAGCGGAACACAAGTATTCAATCAATAGTCTTATGCTGAGAAACAGTGGGCTCCTGTACCAGCGATAATGGCCCTTTCACAGTCCTTTGTAAAATATCAATACAAGAATTACCTGGGCAATTGGCTGAGTCCTTCCAGCCAACTCCTTGCCCACAGAGAACTGCTATTACAACCTGTAACAGCACTTGAAACAGCCTTGTACCTGCTGTACCTGCTGCTCCAATACTTCAAGTCTGCTGTCCTTGCTAGCTGTGACTGCCAGCCACCTCCAATGGCTGTCCTGGGCATAAATCAGCCCTATAGCCTTGCTGTCCAAGGTCTGCTCCTGCTGCCCTAAAGTCTGATGTCTTAGCCCTTGCTACTGCCCACCTGTCAGCCTTCAAATGGCACTGTTCCAGCCGTGTAGTCTGCTGCTAGCTGCCACAAGAATGCCCCAAGGGCCTGCGGCCTTACCTCTCCCACAGTCCGAGTCTTCTACCTCAGCTTCCTCGGCCTAATTCTCTGCTGCGGCTGAGGGTAGGCTTGCTCCTCAAGCCTGTGGCTACCCTCCTCTAGCAGCCTGCGGCCTCACTCAGCAAATTTCATCAAGGTACCTGCCCAAACATAAGAGGAAACCACAGAAATCCAAGGCTTAATAGTCTCTCTCCATGGCTGGTAATGTCTCCTAAAATCGCAGAAATCTCAGACCACTTATTCCTCCATCTCTCCACATGTATTTGTCAAAATGACTTGGATTCTTATTTATACATGCCCAAGGATTGTGTGTCAAAGAGTCTCTTCACAAGTCATCTCACATTTAGGCTCTATGTGGGTGTGAAGCCCCATCACAAACCCCCAAAGCCCATCACCAAGCCCATGAAGCCCCGACCTCATTTCTACGCTGATTTTGACGAAACGAAAGGCTAAACTGATTCCAACGAAATTTTCCACAAGCCTGGCACCATGGCTTCTAGTGGGAATACCTTCCGAAGCTACAAAATCAACACTCCCAATAAGCGAGGGAGGTATTCCATCCTCCAACATCTGACTGCACCACTATCGCACACAATAGTTATCGTTTTGAATTTAAAACCCCATCTACACTCCAATAGTCCAGACTTGCTACTCCCTTTGTCACTGTGGCAAATAGATCTGAGAACTTTGTCACGGGAAAAAGTTTTGTTGTCAAGTCTCCCTGACTGGCTGCATCCACTCTCACTAGAGCAAAAAATACTATCTAGTCCGTTTGACAAGCCACATCCTTGGTCATTGAGGAAAAATTTGTCTCACTGGTTGTATCCTCGGTCACTAAGAAAAATTTGTCTGACTAGTCGCATCCTCGGTCACTTAGGCAAAATTTGTCTAACTAATCGCGTCCTCGATCACTGAGGCCAATCCGGTTGTCCAGGCTGCCTCTCTGGCTACTCCCTCTATGACTGAAGCAATTCCTGCCAAAACACATGGATCCTCCATACATGTCCCACATGCCCTAGAATCCTCCTTCCTCTGAGGCTCCTGTCTGGCCTCCTCTATCACGGTAGCATAGCCTGTCGAATCAACTGGGCCCTCCATGGAAGGTACACATCTCTCAGAAGCCTCCTGCTCCTGCATCTCCTATCTGACCTCCTCAACCTATCAGACCTATCTACCAGTCCTGGAAGATGTCACTCACCCATCTAACCCTGAGGGGGAACACCCTCTGGATGACCATCTCTCCCTCTGAGCCAACTGACTCTCCCTGAGACTAGGCTCGCTCTGAGATCGCATGTTCCATCTGAAACCTAACTCTCTCTAAGTCTGCAAAACCTCTGGGTTCATCTGCTCCTTGTCCATTGTCCTTTGCACAGTCCTGGGAGGCTGCTCCTCCCTCCTGGATCCTGAGGGTCGCCTCCCTCTGAACTTTGGCTCCCTCTCAACCTGTGCTACTAGTGGGACCATCTGCCTCACCTCTGGGGGAGCTACCTGCTCCTCCTTTATCTATCTTCCCCTGTTGGCCATAGCACCCATAGGCTAGCCCCTCGGCCTATATAGGTTGCCCTCCCTCACTCCAAGAACCATTGTTGATCTAAAGCTAGTCCAGTTGGGCACAAGCAATACCTGTCCATATCGAAACAATACATGATATCCCTTCCTCTCAATCTCTGAGACTGAAAGGACACTCCTCTTAAGTTCTGGCACCCACAATACATTCGACACCCTCAGTATCTTTCATGACTCCAATCGGAATGACACTGTACCGGATCCTCGTACTGAATGCTTAGCTCCCATACCAAGCTCTATACATAAATCTGAACCAATCTCTTTGAGAGTGTCAAGCAACTCTCGTGCACCTATCATATGGCAAGATGCTCCGCTATCCACCAACCATCTCTTCATGCTGGAAACAATACCTGAAAGGTCGGAGACCAACAAGATCTCCCTCTGGAATCTATCTGCAACCTCGTCAACCTCGGCTGCGGATGCCTACTACATTCTTCCTCTTCCCCTCCAGAGTGGACACTGTGAAGCATAGTGGCCAAAGTCATGGCACCCAAAGCATCTGATCCTGCATTGTAGCCAAAGCCATGGACTCAAAGTCATGGCTATAGAGAAGCTTCTCGAGAGAGAGAAGCTCTTCTTCCTAGTGGACCTCTTCTATCTGGAGAACCCCTTCTACCCTTCCTGGTGCAAGCTGCAAGGGCCTGGTTCTCATCAATGCTACTCTCCCTGGACACCAACCGGGTCTCCTCCTGGATACAATCTATCCATAGTCTGTCAAAGTTTGGTAACTTCTCTCGTGCATAGATTCCCTGCACGAATGGTTCCCAAGACCTGGGAAGACCTCTCAAGGCTACATTTACCAACTCAACATCCTGCATTATCTCACCAATGGTTGTGACCTGATCTTGGATTTGAGTAATCTTCATGAGATAACTGACAACAGTGTCCTCACTAATCATCCTGACAATATGAAGTTGGTGCTTCAAATGTAGCATCCTGCCAGTATTCTTGTTTTGGTAAAGACCCACCAAAGCATCATACATATCCTTGGCAGTCACTTTCTCGGCTATGTGAGGAATCAAGTGGTCCTTCACAGACTCTAGCAATACCCGCTTGGCCTTCACTTCCTTCTTCTTGTGACTTGTCAACTCTTGTGGATCAATAGGAGCTACAACCACATCCTCAACATACTCCTTGAGGTCATTCTCCTCTAGCAGAAGGAGAACCCCTGCCTTCCATCCATGGAAGTTGGTTGCCCCTTTCAACCTATCCTCAAGCTTCAATGTGTTCACCATGGTTACCTGCCCAAAACAAGAACAAGACCAAGAACATGAACAATACTCTTCTAGTATTGAGGCCAAAAACTTATCTTCTTCAAACCTCAAGCTTTGATACATGTTAGATTTTTACTGCATCTTAGATCCGGTCTAATACTTCTACAGTTATGCACAATTACTCTATTCAAATTGTAAGCATAAACACACTACGATGCCTAACTTTAACATAGCAGAACAAGTATTCAATCAATATTCTTATGCTGAGAAACAGTGGGCTCCCATACCAGGGATAATGGCCCTTTTACAGTCCTTTGTAAAATACCAATACAAGAATTACCTAGGCAATTGGCTAAATTCTTCCAACCAACTCCTTGCCCACAGAGAATTGTTGTTACAACCTATAAACAACCTATAAGAACCCTTGAAACAGCCTTGTACTTGTTGTACTTGCTGCTCCAATACTTCAAGTATGTTGTCCTTGCTAGTTGTGGTTGCCAGCCACCTCAAATGGTTGTCCTGGGCATAAATCAACCCTATAACCTTGTTGTCCAAGGTTTGCTCCTGCTGTCCTAAAGTTTGTTGTCTTAGCCCTTGTTGTTGCCCACTTGCCCGCCTTCAAATGGCATTGTTCCAGCCTTGTAGTATGATGCTCGCTGCCACAAGAATGCCCCAAGGGCCTGCGGCCTTACCTCTCCCATAGTCTGAGTCTTCTACCTCAACTTCCTCGGCCTAATTCTCTATTGCGGCTACCACAATTAGGGTTGTGGGTGAGGGTAGGCTTGCTCCTCAAGCCTACGACTACCCTCCTCTAGCAGCCAGCCCTTTCTCAACCCTACGCCTCCTCCTCGGCTGCTCCTCAAAGGTAAGACAGGCCTGCGGCCTCACTCGGCAAACTTCATCAAGGTACCTTCCCAAACATAAGAGGAAATCACAGAAATATGAAGCTTAATAGCTTCTCTCCATGGCTGGGAATGTTTCCTAAATGCGCAGAAATCTCAGACCACTTATTCCTCCATCTCTCCACATGTATTTGTCACAATGACTTGGATTCTTATTTATACATGCCCAAGGGTCTTGTGTTAAAGATTCTCTTTACAAGTCATATCACATGTAGGCTCTATGTGGGTGTGAAGCCCCATCACAAACCCCCAAAGCCCATCACCAAGCCCAAGAGGCCCCGGCCTCATTTCTAGGCCAATTTTGACGAAACAAAATGCTAAACTAATGCCAACGAAATTTCCCACAAGCCTGGCACCATGGCTTCTAGTGGGAATACCTCTCGAAGCTACAAAATCAATAGTTATTTATTGCACTAATGGTAAAGGCCGAAATTACAATAAATGGAATACTAGAATATAAGTAAAACACTGCTAAATTGCTCAAAACTCTTCAAATTGACCTTTATAATTCTAGATCTAACCTGGAATACACAAGCATGCAAGGATATACCAAATCTACTACATGCAAGTGTGGGTTTGTTGCATGCAAGTCCAAATATGTTGTCAGATGGAAGATACGTTGCATGCACAGTGAAATATGTTGCATGCACTGAGAATATGTTGCATGCAAGTCCAAATATGTTGTTGGATGGAAGATACGCTGCATGCACGGTGACATATGTTGCATGCACTGTGAATACGATGCATGCAATGGAATTACGTTGCAAATGTTGTCATTGATGAATGGTGAATCTCATGTGGATAAATCTGGCTACATGCACGGTGAAATATGTTGCATGCACTGAGAATACTAGATATGTTGTTGTCTGATGGGATAACGTCCCTCCTGAACCTCCACACCTCCCTCTAGATCAATCTTGTAACTCCCACGCCCTCCAAGCACCCAGGGCGAGTCCCTGAACCTCTTTGACTGAAGTGAATCTCTCTGAATGTATCCAATATTGTATCTGTTGCAATCATGAAGAATGATGGAGAATCTGGATGATCCTCCTGACTAACTAGGGTGTGTCTTCCAACACCGAAATCAATCACTGTGGTGGTTTCTCCCTCGAAATCCACAAAGTCGCCCGACTTCTCTCTACAATCCAATTCTCAATCTCAATATTCGATAATCAATGGAATTAGGGTTATCCTCCCCTTTATACTTGATCCTCATTACAATTCCTCATTCACTTTATTTAATTAAAGTGACTTTTCCTAAGTTTGACTTTAATTATTCTTTTAAGTCACTTAATCACCTTTTTCCCACTTTATTACTTAATGCCACTTTCAACTTAGGCTTTTTTGGTAAATGACACTAAATAATTCTTTTATTCCCTTTTTCTCGCGACTATAGCCTACGAGAATTAATATAGACTATTGAGTCGTTCCTCCTAGAGTCATCACTAGGAAAGGAACATTACAGTCCTCCCTTCCCGAGATTGCTTGTCCTCAAGCAACTGCAAGCTAGGGTGTTGTAGAATCTGCTCTCCCTCCCATGTAGCATCCTCAACTGGCAGACCTCTCCACCTGATCAGACACTCCCTAATAATCCGACTCCTCAACTTTCACTCCCTGATCTCCAAAACCTCCTCGAGGTCCAACTCCAACTGACCTTCCTCATCTAATGGGGGTAACTCCATGGAAGTAGTAATTTGTTGTCCTAAAGCCTTTTTAAGGCATGACACATGAAACACATTATGGAGTTTACTTCCTTCTAGCAACTCGAGCTTGTAAACTACCTCCCCCACTCACCTAATAATCCTGTAAGGGCCATAGAATCTTGGCTTCAGTTTCTCTGCCCCACTCCTTTTCAACGAAGACTGTTTATAAGGTTGTAGCCTCAAAAATACCAAGTCTCCCTCCTTGAAGTTGCGCTTGACCCGGTGCTTATCTGCAAATATCTTTCGTTGATTCTGGGCCACCTGTAAATTCTCCTTAAGGATCTTGAGGATCTCCTGACTCTCCTATATCCAATCTTTGGCTTTAGGAGCCCTACTGTCCCTAAATACCACATCTACAAATGATGGAGCATTGTATCCATACAATGCTCTAAAGGGTGTCATCCCAATGGACATGTGATAGGTAGTGTTATAACAATGTTCGCCCATGTGTAACCACTTAGTCCATGCTCGTTGTTGCCCCCCAACAAAGTCCCTCAAATATCCTTCCACCCACTCGCTTACAATCTCGGTCTTCCCGTCTGTTTGTGGATGATAGTCGATGCTTGGTGTCAACTTTGTACCTACTAACCTGAGCAGCTCTTGCCAGAAAGCGTTGATAAATCTATTGTCCCTGTCACTGACTATGTACGTCGGCAATCCATGAAGTCTGAAAACCTTCCTAAAGAACAACTCTAAGACTTGTGTTGCCTTGTACTCTGAAAGTATCGCAAAAAAATGTGTGAACTTGGTCAATCTATCGACCACTACATAAATACAGTCTCTACCCTGCACCTTGGGTAGGCCCGTGATGAAATCCATCGAAATGCTCTCCCATTTCTACTCTGGGATGGGTAACGGCTAAAGTAAACCTGCAGGATGTGCCTGCTCTGACTTGTTCTACTGACAAATCACACACTCTCTAAAGTGCCTCAACACATCATCTTTGAGACCCTTCCACGAGAATCTCTCCCTGATTTTCCTGTAGGTTTTAAAATACCCCTGATGCCCTGCTAGTGGCGAATCATGTGTTGCATTCAAAATCTTCTTTTTGAGCCCAGATTCTAGAACCAAGTAAAATCCGATCTTTATAGAATATGACATCGTCTAAGACTCGATATCCTATCATCATGTACCTGTCCATCCATCACCTCACAAGCGAATTGGTTCTTGGAGTACAAAACCAATAAGTGAGCCTTCCAATCAACTAATATCTCTAATAATGAACAACTCGCGAGTCTAGCCCCCTCCTCCAACTCAATAGTATGCTCAAACCCTCTGTCTGGAGGTCGCCCTGGAGGAATCTGTCCAAAAACCTAGTCATGCTTCCCCAACAATTCTTGTATCTATGTGTGGTACCTCTGTCTACCATCTGATGCTCTCTGCGTAGTGATCAAGCACTCGGCTACATATGCTACATCACTGTGCCTGAATATTCTCTCCATCCTCTTCACTAAAATTGTCCTCGGTTTCCCATTGGACATTCCCCTCAACACAACCTCCTTGCCCTCAGCATCTGTGAATCCCATCTCCAAAGTCTGGCAGTTCATGGTGATCTTGCCTAGCGAATACAACGACTGGACCCCCAAGACTATATATGTATCAAATAGGTCAACTACATAAAAAACACCGATCACCGAGTAGTTGCCTAATTTCAATTCCAAATTCAAAATTTTGTCTTGACAGATCATGTTGTAGCCATCTGCTACTACTATGTTGAATCCCTCAAACTCCTCTGTCTGCAAGCCTCTACTGGCCACCAATGATGCATTAATAAAGTTGTGGGTCGCCCCATCATCCACCAAGGTCGTGACTCTCTGCCCCTAAATGACTCCCTTGATCCTAAGGGTGTTGTATTTGGGAGTTCTTGATAGAGTTGTTATGACGCCACCCTTAACCGACGCACGTGGCTTTTCCTCCTCACGTGGCGGTGCCCCCATCTATGGTTGTGTCCTCTCCCCGGGTTGTGTCTCATGAGGATGCTCCTCTCCTGAGATTTGGAATCACTGTCATGTGCAGGTCCTACTGTCTCCTCATCACTATCTGAGACCACCTCTATATAATGGACCTTGCCTTTTCCCAGCCCCTGTGGCCTGGCACCCAAGGCTCTTTGCATGTGAAGCAAAGTTTCTTCCTCATTAACTCCCGTCGAGTCTCAACATCAAGCTTATCCTTCCCTTTCCACTCCCTCTGAAAGGGTTTTTGGTCTTTGTTTCCTTGTGGGATGAAGGGTTTGGAAAAGTTCTTGTGCTTCGGCATTGCATCCTCCATGTCTCTAGTGCATATGATAGCATCCTGCAATGTGTGTGCTTTGAATGCTTTCACCCATCCTCTCAACGGTTCTGAGAGCCCCTCAATGAACAACATAATCAAACATTGCTCTGACATGTCTGATACTGTCATTGCCAACCTATGAAAGTCTATAAAGAATGCTTGGGCTAACCCTATATGTTGCAATTGTGCCAAATCTCTGATGTGAATCTCTGGATCCTTTTTATCAAGCGATCCATAACCTTCTTTGCGAACTCCCTGTAAGATGTAATGTGATTGTGACCTGTTATCCCCAATTCCTAGGGATAACTAAGGAGATGATGTCTCGAGGCCCTCAGGTTGCAGACATGGAGTACC
>JZKD02S1730404.1:94385-107157 GCA_000966675.3 Picea glauca
GTAACTTGGTGTTTGGTAGTTAAATGTAACTTGCTGCGATTTGCTGTATTGACGTAATAAACGTGAGACTCTGCTGAACCTGTAGATCAATCTGAATAAACGTGAGACTCTGCCTGTAGATCAATCTGAATACAACAGTCTTTGGAATGAAACGCAAACAAACAAACGAACGCATGTGCCCCTTTGACTTCAGCCTGTGTCGTGTTCACGTAGGAGGCAGAATGATTATTTGGACAGATGTTATACGACGGGTAATCCCCTTGTCGTGTAATTTCCTCACTCGCTCACTTCGCTAGCTGACGGGAGATGGGGCCGAAGCTTCGAAATACATGGGCAAATTAGATCGGGGATAAATTTAACTTGTGTAGCTATCTCGATTTAATCTAAGAGGAAAGGTGAAGAATTATTAACTCTGTTACTGGCTGGTTGTTGGAGGGTGAGGGAGCGAGTCCCTGTCTCCGCCTGTTTCCTTTCTCCCTTCCACAGCGGAAGGAAGGTGCACATAGCGCTTCACTGTATAAGCGCTATGAATAGTTGGTGATATAAGGTGATATAATAAGTGCATCATAGTATTGAGTATAAAAAGATATGACGAAAAGTATAAGGTAGAAATATATAAACCCTTAGTTATGTGACTGGAATTAACGGAAAAGGGTATTTTAAAAATGGATTTTCATAAGAATTTTCAATTGTCTTTTACCCTCATGCTTTGGATGATTAATATGCAAAGGAAGAAAAATTACATTAATATCCACTTGAAAAATCAATTATTAATTAGTGTAATTGAAAAGAAAAATACTATTTTCAAGAAACAATATGAAATTAAGAACTTACAAGTAACAATTGATGATTATAAATACATATTCCAATTCAATGTTACAACTACGTATAAAAAAAGGTTGACATAATTCTCGATTCAACCAAGGTAGAAATATTGGATGTGTTCATCTTAAATATGGAGAATAAGTTTTCCACGTTCTCCTAAAAAAGAACATAACATTAGAGAATGTTACAATGAAGTCATGCCTAGAAGCTCTATCATCATAAGACCTTAAAGACATCTCAAAAATTATTTTTCAAGATAATCAAAAGATAGTACGAAAGATGCAAAAACAAATTGACAAAGTTATCACAGATAAAGACAAAGAAATTTCTCGTCTTAAGAAGCATAGTCAAAACTTGATCACATAGATTAAGAAGATAAAAAAGTAAGAAGAAGACACAACAATAAATGGTGGTGCAGCTTAACCACAAAGAATCAACCATTGATAAAGAAACAATGACCATTCTCATTGAAATAGAGAAGTCATCTGGGGCAGATTAGTGACATTGTTGAGCTTAGAGATGTCAACTTGTATAATCATATTTGTGTAGAGGTGGAAAAACAGTGGAAAATGCTAAATATTCCACTACAGCGTTAGAATATGTGCTAACACCTAAATACTATCATGTATTATGGTTTTCATCACCAGCGCCTAGTGGTGGGTCCAAGAAAATATCACACCAAGATCTAGAGGTTCAAACTGGTTATATGAAAGCATTAGAGAAATTGGTCCTGGACAAGGAGTGTGACAACATACAAAAACAATTGAGCCAGTACATCCTTAGCAATGGTGCCTTTGGGACAAACCATGCAATTAGAGAGCGAGGGAATCTGCGTTCTCTTGAGTCGTGGAACATGCATGGCGGTGCTACCCCACAGTTGCAACGTTTGGCAACACAAGTGGTGAACACTTCTTCTACAAAGAGGTGTTGGAGCACCTACAATTTCATCCATAGCGTGAGAAGAAACGGGTTGACTATAGGCCAGGCAGAGAGCTTGGTTTATGTTCATTACAACTTGTGATTGTTGTCACATTATTGTGAGGAGGCAAAGATGGATAAAAACTTGAAGCATTGGGACAACAATCCAAAGAAGGATAATTTGGAGGATGAAGTATTGCTTTTAGAGCAATTGGAGAGTGTTCTTTTGAATGATGATGATCATGTTCAGATGCCACCACCATCCACTGCCATGATCCTCATGTCCAGGACTCTAGCTATAGCATTAGGGGCTTCATCTTCACTTGGGTCGCGACCATCTACATCTACTTCTGCATAATTATGTCCTTCTCAAGCTCCTCCACTAACACCACGTGGAGGCCCATGCAACAATTGTGGTGTTGGAAGGAGGATGGGATAGTTGTTTGATGTTTCTCCTTTTTCATTACTTTATACATCGTAGTCTATAGATGAAAGATTCATAGTATTTAGCAACTAGCTCAGTTTAACTTTATTGTTTTGGACCTTTTGGTCTTCATAAATTAGTGCAGATGGACTATTTTGTAAACATAACTATTTGGTCATGACTCATGTTATTGTTGACAATTGTTGGATAATTGATTTCATTCCATAAGTTAATGGTCTACTTTCTATTATATAGCTTAAAAATTTGTATGGTGGTTTGTAAGTTTGTAATTGTTAGAATCTAGATAGTTGATGCTCAAATGATTAATCATTGATGTACTAAGGATGCCATTTCTATCTATATTAATGTACAAATATGCATGTTTTCATATATTCTGTAGCTAATTTGTCTTTCTACATAGTTTTTTTTAATATAAACGCAATATAATATATATATATATATATAACAGATGCTCCCAAGACGCTCCACTCCCGAGGATTTTTGGAAAATGACACTCTTGCTCCAGGCAACACTGGTCCCCTCGACACATGCCACGTTGAAAATTCCAAAACACCCTCTCATTTCATCACTTTTTTAACATAACTTCACTTGATTTGAGGGCCAATCCACACTTGTGGACATAATGACAGTCGTGGGGTGTTTTTATGAGTTGATTTGAATTAGAGGGTCACTTTCCATGCCTTGTGGAGGAGCTTTGTTTGAGATGAGAACATGGTCACACCTTGGAGGCGCCTTTTGAGCATTTATGAGCACATTTAGAGGAGTTGTCCACTTCTTGGGGTATTATTCACTCATTCTAGAAGGTCGTTCCATATTATGAGGCTAGATGTTTGGCTTCTTTCTTACATTGGATGCTTCTACACCATCATTTGAGGCCTTGACTACACATATTCAATGGAACATTGAGCTACTTGAGCAAGACGACTCTTCTATGGGACGGCCCCCTCTCTTAGAGGGTTTTATGTACATGTGGCATTTTTTACTTGTATTTGACTTAGTCACCTTCTTTGTGTGTATGACAAGTCACTTTTTGTAAGTCTCCTACGCTAATTTTAGGGAGACAAAATAATAAAGAATGAGAAGAATGTAGAAGCCTCATCTACAAATAAAGGCTCTCCTCTCATTCCAATTGGTTCGTGTTGATGGACATCATTTGAGAATACAATTTATTGAAGATCTCCCTATTGGAGGTGTTGGTATCAATTCTTGGACCTCTCTTTCTTGGTTATTGTCTTGGTGCATCGAAGAATTGTAATGAGTGTTCAAGACTTCTACTAGCTAGCAAGATCGATCTATTTGAAGGGTTATTTAACCACTTAGAAGGAAGACGTCTAAGGTTTCTATCTCTTCCATCTTCCTTTGTTGGTTTGGTAAGTGCTCACTCTCTTGTATTGTCTTTCCTTCAATTCCATGGCAAGGGTTTTAAGTATTTTGTTCAAACCATAATTGATCTTGTTGGTGAAAGTTTTACCCTTGTGCAATCCCTTCTTGTAGGGCCTTGGTCCTCATAACTTATTCTTAATTAGGTGAGGGATTATTCTACCCCTAGGATTATAATCTATTACCCTAATCCTTAAAATAGAAGTGACCAAATTTTAGAGGGGCATACTTCTTGACCCCATAAGCCCTTGTTATCCCCTATCCTTGGGATAACTAAGGAGATCATGTCTCGAAGCCCACGGGTCCTAGACATGGAGTGTCGAGCGCCGAATGACTTGAGCCTGGCCCCGGAGGGTCCATCTTTTCTTCAGTGCATCCCATCTATCAACAGCAGCATCATCCATCCCACCAGCATGGTCTTGAAGTAGCAGTAAGTCTTGCTCAACGAGGTAATGAGTCTGGGTATCATGGTATGTGTCACTCTGATTATTGAAGCACTTAAGTGTGTTTCACTAAATTCTCCTTCATTTCATAATGTTTGCTTGGAAATTATGCTCTTTAACTTGTTCATACCTGGGAGGGTGACATGATGCCCTAGTAAGTTGATCTCCCTTTAGGATGAGTTGCCACTGGGTGGGTCTATGAAAGGTCATCGTCCATTCCCTCCATACTTGCCACTTTTCATCGTTATTCCTCTCAGCTTCCCCCCACATTGGTTCGGGCATTGGGTTTACCACACTAGGAAGGGTTGGACCTTGCCTTGTGGGAAGAAGGGGCTAAAGGCCTAGAGGGTAAAAGT
This sequence comes from Picea glauca, assembly GCA_000966675.3. Classification (NCBI taxonomy): domain Eukaryota; kingdom Viridiplantae; phylum Streptophyta; class Pinopsida; order Pinales; family Pinaceae; genus Picea; species Picea glauca. The sequence continues at coordinate 98,753 of JZKD02S1730404.1, forward strand.
AGCTGGCAAGAGTTAAAAGCCAAAATGAAACCTTTGAGATGCTTCGCCCAAGGATTCCCGAGGAAGCAGTTAAAAGCTTCTCAGTAAGAAAAAAGAACCCATAAGATAAATCAAAACTCAAGGTACTAGTTGGTGGATGGGAGATCTCATCATGAGTCGGCCTATTAGGACTATGGGCATGTAGCGGTATGACACTACCATCTATCTGGTCACCAAACCAGGGCAGTGGCTCTTGGTGGCATAGCCAAGAGAAAGGGGGTCTCATCACGAGCTAGCCTTCTCATCTCCATGAAATGCTTGTGGGTAACGTCGTCACCTCTAGTCACCAAGCCAGGACAGTGTCCCAGAGCTCTTCCCTTGAAGCATGAAAAAAAAAGACCAAAAGCAATAAAACTAAGAATAAAATTCATTGAATGGGCTAGGAAACAATGGCATCCATGAAAAGGTGTAGCTCGCCCTCTACAAAGGCACCCACAGGTAAGGCCTACATTTCCATGTTATCACTACACCCTATGCCCAAACACTTCCCCCATGACAATTCACACACACTTACATGGCCTAGATTGGTTCTCACCTGGGAAACACCCCAAACTTAAGGAGGATTAGCCCAATAGGACATCCTGAGACCTTCTCCAGACCTGACTTGTTAAACTTCATAACGTCTTTGAGCATTTGTCTGGATAAAGGGAGGTTTGATGCACATGTTTGGGTAATTTGATTATTAGATGTGATTGACATTGCTATGATCCTTGTGACTTATGGACCCCTGAATGGCATACTTGTTGTTGTTGCAGGACCTTTCCCGCTGGACAGGTACATATGGGATAATGATTAGCTCAGACCTCCATGGGGCTGAAAGCCCACAAATGGATGTTGTGACCCCAACCAAAGGAGAGACACACCAGAGGCTTGTGTTGATGATTACAGCTGCGTGAGACATCCTCCATGACATAGACTGAGTGAGTCGGCCTGTGAGAGAGCCCATGAGTTGGGTATGCCCATGAGATGGGTGTGTTGTTCCTCTCTGAGACGAAGATGGAACGTTGTGTGCCCCTGTGTGGGGTGAGGAATCCCATGAGATGGGTGTGTATTTCCTCTCTAAGACAGAGATGGAACGTTGTGTGCCCTTGTGTGGGGTGAGGAAGCCCATGAGTTGGGTGTACCCATGAGTTGGGTGTGTCGTTCTCTCTAAGACGAAGATGAAACAATGTGTACCCATGTGAGGGGTGACAGGTTTACTGTTCTCCTTTGTGCAGAGAGTTGAGATGATGTGATACTCCAGATGATTCTCATGTGAGACTCAGTGAGATAGAGATCTGTTGAGTAGGATGTTCCTGTGGTTAAGCACAAGTGGATGTAATCCTAGTGGCTGAGCACTAGTGAGTGTCTATCCTGGTGATTCTCTTGTGAGACGCAGTGAGATATAGATCTGTTGACTTGGACGTCCCTGTGGTTAAGCATAGGTGGATGTGCCCCTAGTGGATGAGAACTAGTGGGTGCGTGAGATCTCTTGAAATATTGTCTAAGAGTCAGACTTACTTGTAACCCTAATTGTGATGTAAAGTGTACAGGTCGGCCCCACCATAAAGTGACAGATATTTAATATGGTAATTATTAATTATATTTTGAGTTATTGAGGTCGGCCATGTTGTGCCAATAGACACCACTTTTGATGTGTCCAGTCTAATATAAATAAAGGTGATTTCCCCATTGAGGAAACACAACACAAGTGTGATTTTGGAAATTTCAGCAAGTACAAGTTCTAGGGCTGAAGTGCACACCTCTCTTGGGCGTCAGCCTTCTAGGTTTTGTGAGCACGCTTTTGTGTGCTAGATTTATGGTGTGGGAGGTCTTTCTCTTGAAGAATATAGCAAAGGATTGGTCGGGTTTTCTTCCCTTGTTGAGAAGGGTTTCCCAGGATACTTCTTGTGCATGGTATTTCTTCTTGTGATCTTGGTTACTGCAGCAAATTGTTTATGGTGTAACTGCAGTTGTCTATGGTTCAAGTAAAATGCTAAAATTAAAAAAAAAAATCCATGCTTGAGCCTAGCCTAGTGAAAAATCAACAGCTTGCACTAGGAAGAAAGAAGGACGTTACCCCCGAGACACTTTGGCAGTCCTAGACCCAAGGGGGTCTTGCCTATCCACCTGGACGTTGAACCTTGAGAGCCCATGACGTCATCATTTTGACCCTAGACGTCATCCAGTCAGGGTTTTCATTTACGAGGGCAGTTGTGTGCTAGTTGGCATGTGTGGCAGCATTCAAGGCCTTTCGAGGCCGAACGTTTTGCATTTGAGGGCTAACATTCCACCCTAGGGGACTAACATCACCCTAGAAGGGCATGACGTCACCCTTGGAGATGATATTTGTAAATGTGTTGAACCTGCAAAGAATGGATCTAGCTAAACAAGTATACACACATTTGCAGAGAGAATAGGAGAAAGAAGAAGAAGGGGAGAAAGAATTAAAGAATTCTCATTAACCGTTATGAATAATGAATAATTTACACATGATATACTTTCTATAGCTCAATGAGTGTGCACTGGAGGTGAACCAATGCGCCATAGTGGTGGTCTAGAGTGATCTGGACACACACCAGCAGTTACGAGAGTGAACTGTCACCTAGTCTAGTCTCTCAGGCAGTTACGGGAGTGAACTACCACCTAGTTGAGTTAACTAGTCAACTAGTCTTCAATTAACTGACTGAACAGTGAATAGTAAGGAGTTAACTCAGAGAATCAAGGCTAATGCACCAGTTTGGTGATGATCCCAAGGCAAGGTCGAATTAGCATGGTGATGATCCCAAGGCAAGATCGAATTAGAATGGTGATGATCCCAATGTTGCATGGTGATAAAACCAATGCAACATCTAAACTCAACTCAACTAGTCAAACTGAAATGTCAACTGAAAGAGAATATTCTCCAGGTGGAATATTCTCTCCTAAAATATAGGAGACTGGATAATGACTAATTATGACTAATAAACAAGGAAAAACCTTAGGAAAAAGAAATCCTAGGTGTGTGTGAAGTAACTCCAACACCCCCCCTGAACATCACTATGGTGAAAATAAAGAATGGGTCTCGGCAACGAGGCCATGTTAGGTACCCAAATACAAACGATACACTGGAAATAAAGTGAGGAAAGAGGGAAAACCTCATGGGAAAAACCCCCCCTCAAGGTACAATGTATGTAAAAAGAAGAACTACAGTTGCTAGGCAACTGTGTCCGTCACTCCAATACGACTTCTCAAAGAATGGAACTTCTGCTCAGTGAAAGTCTTGGTGAAGATGTATGTCGTCTGTTCTGCTGAAGGACAGAACTGTAAGTCGATGATCCCCTCGTGTACTAAGTCTCGGATGTAGTGCATGTGGATCTCGATGTGCTTTGTCCGTTGCTTTTGAACTGGATCTCTGCAGAACTTCAGAGTGCTCTAGTTGTCACACCAGATGATGATAGGCCGATGAAACTGAATGCCCAAGTCAGTGAGAAAATGTTGTAGCCACATAGCCTGAATGGTTAAGTTGACTACCCCTCTGTACTATGCCTTGGCTGAAGATAGAGCAATGGCAACTTGCTTCTTGCTCGACCAACAGATAAGCCTGGAACCAAGACTAAGTGAGTAACCAGATGTGGACTTGCGATCAGTGTTATCGCCAACCCAGTCGGAATCAGTAAACCCAATGAGTTCTAATGTAGAGTCTGTTGCATAATGAATCCCAAAGGTGATGGTGCCCTGTACGTATCGAAGGATACGCTTTGCAGCTTTCCAATGTAGCTCATGCGGCTCTTGCATGAACCTAGAAACTATGCCAACTGCATATGAGAGGTCTGGTCTGGAGTGTGTGAGATACAACAAGCTCCCCACTTGTTGTATGCACAGTGTGTTGTCAACCAGTGGAGTCTCCCCGCCATCCTCAAGTTTGACTCCTGATAGGAAAGGAGTCGGAGCAGACTTGCAGTCTGTCATGTGAAATCTCTCAAGGAGATCTCGTGCATACTTGGCCTGAGACAATTTGATGCCTGATGCACCTGACTGATCTCAAGTCCAAGGAAGAAGTGTAGTGGACCCATGTACGTCATCAAAAACCTGTCATGTAGAATCCTCTTGACTGCAGCAATCGTTGAAGTCGAGCACTCGGTGATCAGCAAATCATCGACATATATAATTAAAAGTAGAAGTGAATCAACCGTCCTGAGCATGTAGACATTCGGGTCTGATTTACAACGTACAAAGTTCTGTGACAACAGGTAGGAATCCATATTGGCATACCATGCCCTCGGAGCCTACTTGAGGCCATAAAGTGACTTCTTCAGTCGACAGACTAAATATGAGTCCTGCAGAAATCCCCGGGACTGCTCCATGTAGATCTCCTCAGAGAAATCACCGTGAAGAAATGCATTCTTCACATCCATCCGATGGACTTCCCATCCCTTGGCTTCCACAATGGCAAGTGTCAATCGTATGGAATCCATCTTCGCTACTGGAGCGAAGGTCTCATCATAGTCAATACCATGAACCTGTTGAAAGCCTTTGGCGACAAGCCTGGCTTTGTATCTGTTGATCTGTCCATCCGTTGCACTCTTGGTCCTGTAGACCCATCTGCATCTGACAAGTTTCCTCCCAGAAGGAAGGGGAACCAGATCCCAAGTCTAGTTCTCGAGGAGGGAGTTGTACTCCTCATGCATGGTGGATTCCCAAAAGGGATTTCTAGCAGCCTCGCCATAAGACAGTGGATCTGAAGACTGAACCAAGAAAAGATGTCTGGAGAGCAATGGTTCAGTGGTAGTGAGTGCAACTGGAGGCTCCTCGAAATTAGATCGAGTCCTCCTAGTATCGATTGGATCACCAACGAGATCCCCTGCAGCCTGAAGAGTAGTTTGTGCCCACTTGGGCCTCTGCTCTGACTCTGCAACTGCATCTGGATGCTCTGACTCTGCATCTGACTGTACTGACTCTGAATCCGAATCATCTGAGTCCTCTGAATCAGAAATCTCATCTAAAGAAGAGTCGGCATGTGCATGCTCATCATCTCAGACAGGTGGAAGAGTGAAGGTGTCTGCATGTGGCTGTTGAGGTACATGCGAGACACTTTCCTCGAATTGGACACTACGTTCAATGATGAATCGGCCCGAGGAAAGATCAATAAGTCGATATCCCTTCACACCATCGGGGTATCCAACAAAAATGCACTCAGTGCTCTATGGATCAAATGCCTTCCTCTTTTCAAAGGGAATCTGAGCCCATGCACATGAACCGAAAATGCGAAAGTGGGTCACTTCCAGTTTGAGGCCGCTCCAAGCCTCATAGAGGGTCTTGTCCTTGACAGATCTATGGGGAGATCTGTTTTGGATGTATGTTGCACAGTTAAGTGCTTCAGCCCATAGTCTTTGTGGTAGTGACTTTGCATGCAGCATGCAAGATGCCATCTCCTTTAAAGATCTGTTTTTCCGCTCAGCAACTCTGTTTTGCTATGGAGTATAGGGAACTGTGTGTTGCAACTGAATCCCTGCCTCATGGCAAAGATTATGGATCTCATGATTTACATACTCTCCACCATTATCAATTCGGAGGACTTTGATCTTCTTTCCGCATTGTGTCTCAACCAGGGCTTTGAAATCTTTGAGGTGTTGAAAGACTTCAGATTTTTGCCTGGGAAAGTAGATCCAAGTAAAACGTGAGAAATCATCAACAAAAATGAGAACAAACCTCGCTTTGTTGATGGATGGATGTGGAAAATGACCCATAAGGTCACTGTGGATCAGATCTAAAGGTGCAGAAGCTCGCTGAGACTTTCCTTTGTCGAATTTCTCTTGAGGGTGTTTTCTGAGAACACATCCCTCACACACTCCCTTAAAGAAATGGATGTATGGTAGACCATCAACCAATCTGTGCTTACTAAGTTGTTACATGTATCTGAAATTCAAATGTCCAAACCTTTCGTGCCATATCCTACTACTTTCATCAGCATGAGTAAGCAGTAAAGCAGAATCAGGTTCAATGAATTCAGAAAATGTATACAGTCTAGACTGGTGATTTACCTTACCGGTAGCAACCCTGGAGTTGGTTTGCATGTCGTAGATGTCCACAGAATTTGGTGTGAAGATGACTTTCTTTCCGGTGCCGGAATTCGTCATCTGATACACGGAGAGAAGGTTGACAGAAAGTTTGGGAACGTGCAGCACATTCTCGAAGCTTCCGTTGGTCAGTTTAATCCTTCCTTTGTCGGTGACTTCGACAGAAGAGTTATCGCCCATCAGAATAGGAGGACCTTTGCATGCATCCAAAGAAGAATATATTGTTTTTGAGGCAACCATGTGATGTGATGCTCCTGAATCTACGATCCAAGCACCGAGAGAGGAGTTGATGGCAATCAAGGCATGGCTAGAATTGTCTTTCTTGGAATTCGATTCTTCTGGCTTATTCTTCTTGGCACCCTCGGGGATGCGATCTCCAAGGTTGTTTTGTTGAAGTATTTGAGACATCAGATCTATTTGTTTTTGCATGCATGTGGATTCTGAATAGAATCCTTTGTGACAGTACGTGCATTTCTCTCCTTTTCTTCCCTTTTCTCCTTTGGATCTGGAGGCATCGATGAAGAGTTTTGTGTACCCTTCCTTCTTCGGATGTGCATGAGCTTTTCATTTATCTTTATCTTTAGATTTCTGATATTTGTGGCTACCATCATTCACAGTGAATGCATGCGCCCTTGGGCCTTTGATCGTGCCCATGTTGATGAGCTTGGTTTGTTCTTGTGTCAAGGATTCAATAAAGTCCTCAAGAGAAGGCATCTTCAAGGTGGCTCCAGAGGCGAATCTGGCAGTATGGAACGTAGATACGAATACGAATGGTGAGAACCATTTGTTTCTCCTTCGATTTATCAACCCCGCAAGCTTTGAGTTGCGACAGTAAATCCTTGAATTTTGTAAAGAAATATTGGATATTTTCGAAGCTTTTTGGATCCAATGTGAGCAGTTCCACCTCCTGCATGTGTCCCCTCATCTCATCCTGTTTTCCAAAGAGCCCTTCTAAGATGGTCCAGGCTTTTCATTGGGAGTCTTACAGGAAGATATATGAAAAAGGAGATCGGGAGAAATAAGACTGCAAATTGTTTCGAGTGCCTCATCCATGCAATTTAAGTACTTGGATTTTTCGATGGCTGATGTCAGTTTTGTATCTATATTCAAGATTAACCTATACAACCCTCTGGTTCGGAGATGAATGGCTATTTTCTCCTTCCATGCAAAATAGTTGTAAGGTGTAAGAATGAATTCTTTTTGGAATTCTATCTTTCCGTTGTCTTCGATCTTTTGTACCTGCAAAAAAATTTGGTGTAGCTTTTGCTTAGCAGTCCGTCGGCTCTAATTGTTAATATTATGGTAGCTTCGGGAGGTATGAACCTCTATTGTGACCTATGACAAGACTAGAATCCTCTAGAAGGAAGCAAAGAATTAAAGGAAACCCTAGACAAGTTGTCGGCTGAACAAATATATTTAATTTGAATTTATTGATGCCCAGAAGGAGAAGTCGACTCCAGTTAGACTGGCCAGTCCACTATAAATACAGGGCGCCAGTTTCATTATTTCACATCTCAGCAGTTGCAGTGAGAGCTAAATCTGCGCAGGCAATTGCAGGCAGCAGCAGTTTTGTGCGCAAGTTTTCTGGGATAGCTGGAAAGTGGTGCGCTAGCTTCTGGGTGGGATCATCTGTTCAGTTTAGTTTCTATTTTCTTGCTTGGTGCATCTAGCCTCTCTTGGTTATTGATCGCTAGCAAGATTCTCTTTTCGGTCAAGGTCAAGGTGCTCGGAGGGTGGCTTTGGCCTGTGGTTGGGTGACGAGGGTATCGTCAATGGTTAAACGAGCACAATCATCTATATTCTAACAAGTTATGGGCCCACACCCCTTCCGTCAGCCTAAAACGCTGGAAGGAAACATAATCGCTAGGTATTGAGCTCATTGAGGAACTGTCGCTAGAGTTACTAACAGGAGCAGCTTCCAAAGAACTGCAGCTAGGGTTACTAGCAGTAGCAGTTGCAGAAACCCTAATTCTCAGATCCGGCACCTTGTGATGGAGCATCTTGCTCAAGGAGAAGATATTCAGATGCGCCCTAACTCAGCGCACCTATTGACTTTCTCAGAAGAAAGAAATGACGAAGTTGAAGTTTTGGATCAAGGCATGACCAGTTATCAGTCAACCGAAGGCATGTGCGAAACAATCACTCTTACATTACTCAGCACTTACCGAGACAATTGAAGACGATATGTGGATAATCGACAGTAGAGCTTCCAAGCACATGACGGGAGATCAAGCTAGACTCTCAGATCTAAATGAGAGAAAGACATCGTACAAAGTGGAACTTGGAGACAAAAGCACCTACCCCGTCGAAGGATTTGGACAAGCCTCC
>JZKD02S1730416.1:0-10598 GCA_000966675.3 Picea glauca
TAGACACAGGCTAGTTTAGGGTTTGCTTAAGCCATAAATTCGCCGTTTTTGCAGGACCGACCCTGATTTGGATGTCAAATCATCTCGGGCGAAGGTCTATTGGCGGTCGGGAAGCTGACTTAAGCATTTAATGTGCCATATTAGCAGATGCACGGCTTTTCATGTGGATAGTCACGCATCGTGCGTTTAAGCGTGCACAACACGTTCTTATCCCGCGCATACGCGCGCACCTTATGATGTGAAGTGTATTTCAATTTTTGTATAGTATTTGACCCTTCTGGAATGCTGTGAATAGTGCCATGAATGACTTCATTGTTGTTTTGATGATGTAGAGTTCTTGTCGCTATGTGCAGATGATGTGGAGTTCTTGTCGCCATGTGCAGACGAAATTTCAGTGATAATAACTAGGATCTCCTCGTGTCTTGAGGACTTCGACAATCCTCGCACACCAAACACTTTAAAGTCTCCAAACCATGAAGTGTTGAAAGACTTCATGACTATCCTCTGTGAAACTCTCTTATATCTGGTGGTCTGGAATGATCTTGCTCCCTCCTGAATGGATCTTGCTCGTTAACTTGGGGAATATTAAAAGACTCCACCCTATTGAAGACTTCTCGTCGCTACCTCTTTTGAGCTTGTTCTTTATTGAGACCTCTGACTCCTCAGAGCACCTTTTTTAAACTTAGTCAATTTTTTCCTTCTATGCACCCCTTGCAACACTTCTTGTTCCATGACTCAACTACTCTAGGTGACTATGAACACCTTGCAACAATTATTTACTAAAATCAATTTCACCTCCTAAACAAAATAAGTTTGATCAATTTTCCACCTACGCGCACCTTGAAAGGTATTTTGCACTTATTCTCAAACAAAGCTTAAAACTACTCCTCTTGAGCTTCTGAGTCTGAAGACTCTGTTAATGCACTCCTTGCAGAAAATAAACACTTCTTGCAAATACAAGTTCAAGTTGTCTCTTCTGAGATTCTGAGTCAAAAAAGACTCTGTCAACGCACTCCTTGCATAATATATTGAAGAGAAACAATTGAAACATATCTAAACTCTCACAGATTCATAACATAAGAATAAATAAACACTGGGAATTACAATTTAAACGGGAAACCTACCATTCATTCATTCATATAGACACAGTAACAACAACACCAGACATTTGGAACAACAATGCTTCTCTGTTATATTCATTCAAATGGAATGTACATGGGCTCTTACGATACTGATAAGCTTCAACAACTTCTACAACAACTATCAACAACTATATCGACTCTCAACAACCTCTTCTGGAAAACAATACATTTATTTGTACATAATATCTCATAGATCTTTTCTCTCTGACTACCTTAGTGCTATCCTATCGAATTAAAAGATATTAGCTACTAAGGATTATTACAGTAAATGTTCGAGATAGAAAGATAACAGAAAAAGCCTCGAATATATACTTGCAATCTACTATAATAAAGAGAAATACATCCCCCATCTATCTCATGCGATGGTTCTGTAAATGTGTTGAGCTTGCACATAATTGATCTAGCTAAACAATAATACACACATTTGCAAAGATAATTGGAGAAAGAAGAAGAAGGAGAGAAAGAATGAAATAATTCTCATTAACTGTATTCCACACTCAAAGAGTGAATAGTTTACAATAGATATAGGATACATTAGTAAATAATGAGCCATAGTGGTGATCTAGAGTGACCTTGACACACACCAGTAGTTACGGGAGTAAACTACCACCTAGTCTAGTCTCTCAAGCAGTTACGGTAGTGAACTGCTACTTAGTTGAGTTAACTAGTCAACTAGTCTTCCGTTAACTGACTGAACAGAGAGTACTGAGGAGTTAACTCAGGAAATCAAGGGTAATGCACCAGTCTGGTGATGATCCCAAGGCAATTGCGCATTATATGGTGATGATCCCAATGTTGCATGGTGACAAAACCAATGCATCATCTAAACTCAACTCAACTAGTCAAACTAAAGTGTCAATTGAAAGAGAATATTCTCCAGGTGAAATATTCTCCCCTAAAATATAGGAGATTGGATAATGACTAATTATAAATAATAAACAAGGAAAAACCTTAGGATAAATAAATCCTAGGTGTGTGTGAAGTAACTCCAACAGGTTCAACCTCCAAACATTCAAGGTCATCTTTAATTACAATATTTTTCAGATATTACATTGATATGCCATCTTTAAAATTCAAAACACTTCAAAATGCGCGCTAGGGTAATGAGTTGTCCTCCACTCACACTTTTCTCATGCTACTCTTGCATCATTTCCAAGGGGAACTATGAATGGGATAACTCATGTGGGGGAGAGTTCTATTGGTTGATAGTACCAAAATGTGGTAGAGATAAACACTACTACATATTAAAAAAATTATGACAACTACTTGCGACGAAAGTACCCTTTCATCACAAAATTCAAGAGAAAGAGTTCAATCTTTCAATTTTATTATAAATCCAGCCTGTATTCGTTGCTCTATCGACGAGTCCATTTATTGCTCTCTCTTGTGACGAAAGTGAATATAGTGGACTATTGTCGTTCTTGTGACGAACTTATGGATTTGTCGCAAGAGCGATGCTAACCATTGACTATTACACTATTTGATAAATTCAATATTGATCGTTATACTCTTTGACAAAGTCAACATTTATTTGGTCAACTTTCATCGCAAGATCGATGATAACCATTGATTGTTACACTATTTGATAAAGTCAACATTGACCATTATACTCTTTGACAAAGTCAACATTGATTTGGTCAATGTTCATTTCTATTGTGACAAAAACAATATCTATAAATATTGTGCAAATTAGAGATGTTGTGACAATCTTGCTATAACAATGACGGTTCAGAAAGGGTATTTTTGTGCGAAAGAACATTGTAGAATATTAGAGGTGGTAAAAAAAGTAAAAAGGGTGATGGTAGATGTTATTTCCCTTACAAAATATGTTGCACTACACGTCCCGTAAGAATTTTAATAGAAACAACTAAAAAACATTCATTGTAGGAAATATGGGCACATTGATGGAGGATTGAATGAATATTGTCCCGTGGTAATTATTAGCTATATATTCATTATCTTTTTTTATATTGTCGATTATATATGTGTGTGTGTGTGTGTAATTATATATGTGTATATATATTGTTTGAATATTTGTTATACACAATAATTTTTCACGATTGTTTGTAATTATAAAGTTAGAGTTGCCCTCTAAATGTTTGCAAAATATTGCACCAAGTAGTAGTACAAATGATGTTGTACAAGCTGATGAACATTGATGGGTGTTCTATATGCACTAAAAACACACTAAAAACCCTCAATTAAATTTTCAACCCGGGGTAAGTAAACTTAGAGTTGTAGAAAAATATATGCCAAGGTAGAAGGGCTGGTAGTAGTATAGTCTAACTAAGGAAGTAGCTATCTAAGGGATAATCTATTCAAACAAAGCTATCTAATGATCAAACCCTACTAAGAAACTCAAACTATGTACCCTAAGCAACCTTTGAACGAAGGATCGGTGGATAGTTCTAAGAAAGAAAATGAAAACCCTACTTAAAGAAAACTAACTTAATCATAACAATAAGCAAAAGAAAACTATTTCAACTAATAAGCAAATAACAATAGAAAACTACTTCAACTAGCCTACTTAAATTCAATAAGCAACTATCCTATGAAAGCAAGTAAATAAGCAAGCAAGCAACTATTCTATTAAAGCAAGTAAACATGCAAGCATAACAACTAGCTAATCCTATGATAACTCCTACAGCAAGTAAACTAAGTAAGACTACTCAATAAGTAACTAATTAAGCTAAGAAACAAGTGAACTCTATTCTTGAACTAATCTTCACAACTATTTATAATTTACAAAAGGAAATCTACTAAATTGAAACCAATATGATAATAAAATCAATTAACAACTAATATCTATGATAAACAAACTATCCCTTAATCTACCAAAGAAAGAAGACTATCTATCCTACAACAACAAGAAAACTATCTTCTAATCTATGAAAGCAAGAAAACTATCTTCTAATATATGAAAGCAAGAAAAACTCAAATATAGTGTTGATGGTTATGTCTCCAGTGTCTTATGATATCACGATGGCACTTGACAATGAATGATAATTCAAGAGGGATAAAATCAGTATTGACTTCAATAGCAAAATGAAAAGTGTGAATTAGACAATCCAGTGAGAACTTAGCCATTATGGAAACAACATCAATTATCCTACATATCCATGTGATTATTGATCATGCATTAATCATCAACAATATAAAGAGGCTAGGCTAATAAACTCAATTGCATTCTATACTAATGAAGAAAATTCATACTACATTGAACTCAATAGTTAACTACAAATTGAAATTGCAATCTAGATCTAAGAAAGAAATTGCATAAACTAAACTAAACTAGCTCTATCTTAATAATTCAAATTGCAAAAAGGAAAATGCTCATAAATAGAATTTAAACATTATTCTAACATATGACAAGTAAATAAATGAGCAAATTAATTAACAACTCAACAAGAAAAATCTAAGTAGTAATTAGATAAGTAATCTACAAATAAAAACTAAAGCTAGCACTATCCATCCACCGAAACTCTGTCAAAGAAAGCATGAATTAATTTATTTATTTTTAAACTCTGTTTTAATTCTTTCTTAGACTCTATTTCAGCATGTAGAAATTCTAGCTATCTTCTAATTACTTACAAGGGTTAGTGCCTAAGATTGCAAACTTGATTATACTAACTAATAACTCATTGCATACTAACAATATTCCTCATAATAACCTAGAAAAAATAAGTTAAATTAATTAAATCATAAACAACAAATTAAATAACAAAGAAGTAAAATGATAATTCATGTACAAAAAAATGAATAAAAATGCATCTACGCTATCTAATTCACAAATAAACTCATAGAATAGTTACCCATACTGCTGGTGCCCCCCCCCAGCAAGTTGTGGTCACTCTTCAAATGAACACCACGATCTTCAACAACACAAATTCACCATTAAAACTAAAAATGCAGTTTTACACAATTCTGGCAAAATGAAAATGGCAAAACAGAGGGAAATTGTATTTTCCCTCTAACACACGACTTCCTGGACTTCTTCTGACCACTGAGGTGGTATTCATAATATTTAAAAAATGAGAGGTCGACCACTGGAGGTTCGAACCTCTTCTAAAAATAGTAAATTACATTAATGATGCCCTAACTGCCAAAATGAAGCGAGCCAATAATCGCCCAACATAACAATGCAAATCAAGTTGTCAAGAGTTCATTAGTTGGAGGGAATGAGCATGAGAAAAACCCATTTCTCTGATTCTCCCATCACTGGCCGCCAATACAATAACCTCCAAATCGCCCATCGTTTTTGTGTAGGACGGAGTGTCGGACGAAGTGTCGAATGGAGTACCAAACTGAGTGCTAGATGGAGTGCCGAACTGAGTGTTAGAAGCAAAAACAAGATGTGATTTTGACCTGTGACATACAAAACATAAAATAGTCTCTTGGGATCATAAAAACATATTGATTTAAACTCAAAATCATTGCAAAACACGAATTATGCATACCTGGTGTGGATCATAGCGTTTTGATACAAAAACTCATCAAAAACTTCTTCAAAACATGAAAACACATATACACATTCGATAAAAAGGATCTAATTAACGTCATAAAATCGATCATATCACGGGCCCAACAAACATGATCGAGCAAATGAGGATCTCATGGAAGAAGATGATGGGAAAAATCAAGTTAATGATCCCATGGAAGAAGATGATGGGACAAATCAAATGATCCAAGATTTGTTTTCTCATTCGGATGAGGATGGGAACAATTATGGTATTTATGATGAACCTATATTAGAAAATTAAAATAAATGACTTTATGAAGGATCAAGAGAAAATATTCTCTCCACTACATTGTTGCTAATGAACTTAAAAGTTATGAATAATTTGTCGAACACTTGTATGATACAGATCCTAAGGTATGTAATATGTTTCATCTCATATTATACATAAATGTTAACTTTTTTCTATTTTGTTTTAGTGTTAATTAATGTGTAAAATAAGAATGCAATTTTTACGATTAATATTCTTTACATTAACTAGTTATTTGTTATGTTGTAGATTGTTAGGTGAAGTTTTGTTACGATCGTCAAATATTTTACCTCACACATATCAATATTTGCATGCCATTATGAAAGACATTAGAATGGGTTATCGAACTATAGATGCATTTCCTAATGATCATATTATATATTATGGACAACATGCTTCAAAAACAAAATGCCCACAATGTCTTATCAGTAGATATCGAACCGATCAAGTAACAAAAACGGTGCCTCGAAAGGTTCTTTGTCATATTCCCATAATTATACGTTTGTAGCAATTTTTCAGGTGTGAAAGCATAGAAAAAATTATGGATTACCATGCACATAACAGAATTCATGATGGTGTTCTTCGAATACTTGTCGATGGTTATGCATTTAGGGAAATTGAGGAAAAATGAGCATATTTCAAAGATTAACCTCGTAATGTTAGGCTTTCATTGGACACTGGCAGTGTTAATCCATTCAGAGAGCTTAGGTCTATTTACTCAGTGTGGCCTATTTTTGTTATCAACAATAACATTCCTCCTTGGATGTCAATAAAGAGGGAGCACATAATGTTGATAATGATTGTTCCAGGTATTTGTTTACATTATTTTTTTGAATCTAACATTTTCATTTTTTGCATAATATCTTTTGTTTATTTATTTACTTATATATACATATCATGTTTATAGTAATTATGTGTAATCATAAACAATTAGGTAAGTAACAGGTTAAATATATGAATGTATATATCGAGCCTCTTATCGCCAAGCTACTAAAGTTATGGGATGGCATCATTATGTATGACATCTGTAAACCAATCAGGGAGAAGAAATTCAAATTCCGTCAAATACTTTTATGGACAATTAATGATGCCCCAGGACTAACACATTTTTGTGGTATGTAGCATTATATTTCTCTTTAATACTATATAATTTTTAAAAAATATCATGCTGTATATTTAATTTTTAAATAATCTCATCGTATAATTGACATTAATCCATTTGTTGCATGTCTTCAAACAAAGGGTAAATTTTCATGTCCAATTTGTGGTCCTAAGATGAAGTATTGTCATTCAAAAAGTTTAGGAAAGGTGGTGTTTTATGAGTATAGGAACCTCCTCCCTAAGAACCATAGGTATCGTACTATTGAAAAACATCTTTTCAATGGGAAATAAGAGACTGGTTTAAAACCAAGAAGAATGACACTTCACCTATGGAGGCTGGAATATAATAGAAATCGTCAAGGTACACAATTTATTTATGTATCCTATATCATGTAATGTTTTGAATTTTTATTTTAATCATTGAATTTATTTTACCATATTTGATAATTCTTTTTGTGATTTATTTTATGCTTCATGAAGGTCGTCATCATGAAGGTATTAATAATGGGATTTCACGAGGAATGAAATGTTATCCCACTCAATTCATGAGGTTTCCCTACTATGAGGAGATAAAAATAGCTCATTTGTTTGATACAATGCATGTAAATGTGTTGAACCTGCACACAATAGATATATCTAAACAATAATACACACATTTGCAGAGAGAATAGGAGAAAGAAGAAGAAGGAGAGAAAGAATGAAAGAATTCTCATTAACTGTATTTGAAACTCAAAGAGTGAATCATTTACAATAGATATAGGATAAATGAGTAACTAGTGAGCCATAGTGGTGTTCTAGAGTGATCTGGACACACACCAGTAGTTACGGGAGTGAACTGCCACCTATTCTAGTCTCTTAGGCAGTTACGGGAGTGAACTACCACCTAGATGAGTTAACTAGTCAACTAGTCTTCAGTTAACTGACTGAACAAAGAGTAGTGAGGAGTTGAATCAGGGAGTCAAGGCTAATGCGCCACTTTGGTGATGATCCCAAGGCAAGTGCATGTTAGCTGGTGATGATCCCAATGTTGCATGGTGACAAAACCAATGCAGCATCTAAACTCAACTCAACTAGTCAAATTGAAGTATCAAATGAAAGAGAATATTCTCTAGGTGGAATATTCTCCTCTAAAATATAGGAGACTGGATAATGACTAATTATAATTAATAAAAAAGGAAAAACCTTAGGAAAAATAAATCTTAGGTGTGTGTGAAGTAACTCCAACACCCCCCCTGAACAACACTATGGTGAAAATAAAGATTGGGTCATGGCAACAAGACCATGTTAGGTACCCAAGTACAAAAGATACACTGAAATAAACGAGGAAAGAGGGAAAAACTCATGGGAAAAAAAAACCCCTCAAATTACAATGCATAAAAAAAATAAAAAAATGAGAAGAAACAAAAAGTAGTTGCTAAGCAACCATGTCCTTCACTCCAAGAAGACCTCACAACTATGCAAGTTTGTGCTCATTGAATATTTTTTTGAATATAAAGATGTTTGCATGGATATGATGAAGAAGATGCATCAATGAGATGTCCACACATATCCACTTTCTCTTCCTGTAATGAAAAATATCCAAATAAAGTTTGGATGAAATTTTGAAAACTGTGCGGCAGTTTCTGGAAAACGCTGAAATTTTGTTGATTTTGAAATGATCATAACTTCACTTCCCAGACTCTATTTCAGACGATTTTGTTTTTTGAAATTGGATATTTTCCTGATAGGAATTCAAATATCCAATTTGTTTCTGCAAATTTGGCTCAGAAAATATCATAATGGAGTCTGATGTGCGCGGCTCTCTTTTTGTCTCCTGAGATGCATGCATTGTGCATGTAAAAGTATCTATGTGTGACACTTGAGATGCATGCCATATATCTTCCACATGAATTTCAGAAAAAAAAAATCTGAAATGGAGTAGACATCATCTTCAATTAATGGAATACAAATTTTTGTAGATACTTGTGTAGAAGGCTCTTCAAACTGAGATGATTTATCTTCCAATGGATTTTCTACATTCTCTATCTTGTCAACATTTTGAATGAATTCTTCCTTATTCCCAAATAAAACCTCCAATCTGCTCCATAAATCATTTGGAGTGAATTCTTGTGAGTCATCATATATTTGATGGAGAATTTCGGGAGAAATAAAATAGAGGATACATCCTATGGCCATATCTTGTCTATTGAGAAAGTCATTTTTCTCATCCACAAAATTAGGCTCTACTTCCATTTCCATAGTTATTTGGTACAAGCCTCTGCATCTGAGCATAAGAATAATTTTTGGCTTCCATTCCAAATAGTTATGAGGTGTGAGAAGTATTTCTGGCGAATAGTCCATCTTTTGTGTTCTTCAATCTTCAGTACCTGCAAAAATAATTTGGTGTAGCTTTTGCTTAGCAGTCCGTGGACTTTGATACCATGTAAATGTTTTGAACCTACATAAAATATATCTAGCTAAACAATAATACACACATTTGCAAAGAGAATAGGAGAAAGAAGAAGAAGGAGAGAAAGAATGAAAGAATTCTCATTAACTGTATTCCACACTCAAAGAGTGAATAATTTAAAATAGATATAGGATACATGAATAAATAATGAGCCATAGTGGTGGTCTAGAGTGATTTGGTGATCCGTCGGATCTCAACTTGAGTGCATTTAAAAAGTTTTATGAATGCTCATAGTCAATTTGCTCAGCACATAAAGCAGCATTTAACATAATTAAATGACAACTGTAAACTGAAATGAAAAACAAACTGGACAGCAATGAGAAAACAGCAAATGAAAGATGAGAACAGCAGAAAAGAGACACAAACGCAGAATTTGTTAACGGAGTTCACCCCCTTCACTGGGCTACGTCTCCGGGTCCCTCTCCAATGGGTATCGATCCAATTAATGGTTTCAAAATGGTACAAAGATGTTCCTAGAAGCTCTGAACATCAATTTCGGCAACAGAATAAAATGCTATGTAAAGCCCTCAAGACTCCTCTCTTCTGGAAATTACAATTCAGCCTTCAAAGACAAAGAAAGCTAAATCATGACAGAGTGAAATCGGCTTTACATACGAACAACAATCTGGAAAATGCACAGCTATAACCTTCTCTCTGTCCTCGGTTGTTGTATACAGTGTTCAAGACATCTTCTTTTACAAGTCACAAACTGGCAAAGAAATAAAACACCAATTATAACTGAGAAGAGTCGACTTCAATAGGACTGGCATCTGCAACAAGAAATTACAGCTATACTACCTCCACACACTGCTGAAACAGGTGATATATCCATCTACTCCCACGCACTGCTGAAACAGGTGATATATATAGCTGTAGGTTGAACAGTAAATCCGATTTTGATGCCCCATTCTACCTGTGCGATTTCATTTAGCAACAGAATGATGCCCTGTTCTTGAAATGCGGCTGAACATCCTAGAATGTGGCTGTAACAGCATTCAATTGGCCGATGTGCATGGATTCAATTTGTTTTATCATTAATTATACCAAAACTGAACCCATATCCTGCCATATCACTTGTGCAACAGTTATCTTACCACCACAACAGGCTATTTATATTCCAACCGTGGCAATGGATCAAAT
>JZKD02S1730416.1:16222-30794 GCA_000966675.3 Picea glauca
GAAGGTATTGTTTGCTTGGTGATTGCTTCTAGATTTTGTTTACTAGAGTGTGTTGTTTGTTTCTCGAAGTTGACCATAGGATTTTCGTTGGGGAGTTGGTTACTTGTTTACAATTGCTCCCCCATGACGTTCACGTAGGATGCAAGGTTTGTCCCCAGGACATCCGGAAGCTTCACAACCTTTGCATACGGAAACACCTGAGGGTATCCCTGAGGAATCTCCTCGTCCGAGTGAAATCCCCCTTGTTACTCTACCACACGTGGACATAAATGACGTCCCAGAAGTTTTTACACCACCTCCACAAGTAGAATCCACTGATCCTCTTGCTGATTTTCGAATAACCCATACTATAGAAGACTATCGCATTCGTCGTGGTGAACGACCTGTTGGATGATTAAATCCTTCTGAAGAAACCATTGTTACATCCTTTGAATCAACTACTGGGCCTTCTCACGGTGTAGTAGGCCAAGATCCTTTTTGATCGGGTGATTTCCGATGAGTCTTGTTTGGTACTGAGTCATCCCCGGTCTACGAAATCAACCCTCCTGTGTCTCCTGAACCAGAGACTACACCAGAGATTACCACTTATCATTTTGTTCTTCCTCCCGAGATGGCCCATCTCGTGAATACTACAAGTGTCCAAACCGAGATTCATGCAACTACTCTTGCCCCTATCAATACCCAGCGAACTCCTGAGGTTAACCCGAATTTACCTCCTGGTTACCATGTGTTGAATCCTTTGTTGAATGTTTCCCATCCAACACCTCCACAAACTCCAACTGGTTCTCCAGGTGGTCCTTAGTTTCCTGGGCATCCTATTCTCAGTTTCATCCCGACACTCCCTCAGTTTCCTACTGGCAATCCTAATACTAGTAGCACTATCCCGACTATTGCACCAAACTTGTACAATCCTGTTGGTGGACAGGGTAGTACGTTTCCTTTTCCTTTTCCCAGACATCACACAGTTACTACACAAATTACAGTTGGTACACAACTTCTGGGTGGAACTGTCCCTTTGATAGGGGGACCAACCTCACCTTTAGGACAAAACATACCTCCTACATTGGCCTAGTATTGGAATCAACTTATGCAAAACTTTCCTCAAAATGCTGGGGGGCAGCAAGTTGTCCCTACTATAGGCCAACCATATCCAGGTGTGACTAATCCTATTTGGGGTTCAGGTCAGACTACTCAACCTCAAGTCCCTACTCAAACTCAAGGTCAAAATCCTTGGGGTTACTATCCTATTCAGCCACCACAGAACCAACCAGGGTCTTCCCTCTGGGGGTAGACTGCATACAGTCCCACTGGTCTACCGACAGGGCTTCCACCCCAAAGTCACTAGTATCCACAAGTGAATCGACAGTTGCCTTTTCTTGCTACTCTGGATCTGCCAGATTTGTCTAGGATTCTTAATGATCCTATTCGTCACTCTCCCCAATGGCCTGCTATTCTTGCAAAGCTTCCATCGGATATTCCAAAATTTGATGGGAAGGTGGGAGAGGACCCAAATAATCATGTCATGACTTTCCATTTGTGGTGTTCGTCCAACGCGTTGATGGACGACTCCATTCGACTGCATCTTTTTCAACGAACTCTTACAGGTGTTGCTGTGAAGTGGTACGTTGAATTACCACGAGGTTTCTTTTCGGATTTCAACACCCTTGCAATGGCCTTTCTAACACATTACCAGTTACCGATCTGTTACGATACAGGAACTGAGATTTTAACCTCCTTCAAACAAAGCTCAAGCACTCATATATCTGATCATATTCATGAGTGGTGACGGAGGCGACGTCTCATTAAACTTGAGCTTCCTGATCAGTTACTGGCAGAATGGTTTACAAAGTCTTTTGTGAACAAAATTGGTAAAGACATTGCTATGGGCGGTGTTGTCACAGAAGATAAGGCTATTAGCCGTGCTCAGTATCTTGATCTCGTTTATTCGCAAACAGGAACCTCGTATCATTTACTACCTGATTTACCTCAGCCTGGTAGTTCCAACCCTTTTGCTACTCCACCTGCCTCGCATGGAGCTGATGGTGTGATTGGTACCATTCATAGCCACTCACATTCCATTTCAACTACAACCCCTAAATCCAATTCTTCTAATGTTCAAAGTGCTTTTTCTCCTGCTCCTCCCACCAGTAAAACCTATGAAGTGAACATTGTTCAATCTACGCCGATCGGTAAGAATAAGTCTAGGAAAGGGAGAGGCAAGAATAAGGAGAGTAAAAACAATAATTAGAATGAGCAAACCAAATCCCCTCCTGTTGATGACCAGGATAAGCACAAACCATGCTACCCTTTCCTTATCTGTGGTGACGACCACTACACAAAGGATTGTCTGAGACGTGTTGAGGTTAACAAGTTCCTTCAAGGAACACCCAAACCCTCTACTCCGGCAGTCTTGTCTCAACCCTTCCTGTCTCAACAACAGGATTCGTTGGTCATCCACGACCAACCCTCTACTTCTACATCATCTTATGTTTTGATGTGCACCGGTGATTCCAATAAAGACAATGTTGCACTTACCACTAGAGATAAAGACTACACTCCTTCTAAGGAGAAGGTTGATGACTTACCTCCCGATCTGGTATAATCCTCTCCACCGAATCCACCCACAAATGGTCCTCTTCATCTCGAACGACCGAGCCTTGATACAGTTATACGACCACCCCCGAAAGGTGTCATTAAGAAGTCAACATTCAATCCTCATGCTCAGGCAGCCCAGAACTATAGCATTGTCGAAGATCTGGCCCAAGAACCCTCAGCGATGTCTTCCCTGGAAGTCCTTCAGTCTTGTCCTGCACAACGAAGGGCGATGTTGAAAGCTATAGGTGGCATTGATCCAACAGATACGAATATGATAGTCTTTAACTTGGAAGATCATATTCCAAGGTTACCCCCACAACTTGCGTTTCAAATCCAAGTTGTTGTCGCCGACAAGAGCATTTGCCGGACTGTTATTGATGAGGGTGCCTCTACGTGTGTAATGTCTTTTACTTGTTGGAAAGCCATTGACTCTCCTCCTTTAAACGAATCCCAAAACACTTTAAGAGCCTTCAAAAGCTCGGGTTTTAAGCCTTATGGTGTTCTACCATCGTTTCCTGTCACTCTGGAAGGTAAGACCATCCAAGTGGAAGTGGAAGTTTTTGATACCCCCCTAGATTATAATCTTCTACTTGGTCATAGCTGGGTCGATTCTATGCATGTTGTTGTGTCAACCCTTTTCCGTGTTGTACGATTTCCACACCAAGGAAAAGTGGTTACGGTCAATCAACTTGCCTTTTTTAATGTTGATACTCACGTTGGCAATGTGCCTTTCATCACTAAAACCCCACCGGGTTACGAGAATTTCGGGGTCGGTCTTTTAAAAGATTCTTCGTTAATGGGTACTTTCCCCATACCACCACCCGATCTTCCACGCCTATTTATTTCTTCTATTAATATGATCTCTACTACACCTCATGAACTTCCAGTGTCTGCTGACCCTTGGATAGTCCCTGATCTTGGAGATCATGTTTGTTTCGACGACATCATGCTGTTAAGTCAGGTCGAGTCCGCTTATCAAGCTATTCAATCGGCAACCCTTACTACTTCCTCTTTTGACGAGTTGTCTCCAGATCCTTTCCATGTCATCTTTCCCACGACGAGATGATCATGTCTGTTATGAAGGACACCCTTGGGATGATGGGCATCATCGTTCCATACTGTTTCTGGAACAACAAACTCTTGAGAATTACCAGCGGATTTCGACTCCGTCGACCGTTGTTGTTATATCCATTGTTCCCCAATCTACACGAGATGTGTTTGCAGAAGGGAACCTCAGTAACATTTCACCCACGATACCCATAGATATTTCAGTGAAACATGGAATTGTCGAGAATGTTCATATTGGAGCTTCGTGTTCTCCCGACGAAATTATCACTTATACTTCCTTGTTTAAAGAATTTCATGATATCTTTTCTTGGAGTTACGAAGAGATGACGGGTATCGATCCTTCTATTGTGGTCCACGAAATTAAGACATACCCTAGAGCCAAGTCAGTTCGGCAGTGCCTTCGTCCTATCCATCCACGTAAAGCGGCGACCATTAAACTTGAAGTTGAAAAACTTCTTAAAGCCGGTTTTATTTATCCCGTGGCATTGACGGAGTGGGTTTCCAATCCCATACCGATTGATAAGAAAGTTGGTAGTATACGCGTTTGTGTTTATTATCGGGACATCAACAAAGCTTGTCCAAAGGACAATTTTCCAACCCCTTTCGTTGACCAGATCGTCGATGAATGTGTTGGTAGTGAAATCTTTTCCCTCATGGATGGATTTTCCGGCTATAATCAAATCAATATCACTCCTGAGGACCAACATAAAACATCTTTTATTTGACCTTGGGGTACTTTCGCTTACAAGAAACTCCCCTTTGGTCTGAAGAACACAGGTGCTACGTTCCAACATGCTATGTCTTACGCATTTCACGATATCAAGCATATTGTTCAACCTTATTTGGACGATTTGTCGGCTCACTCTTTACGTAGAGTCGATCACCCTAATCATCTCCGAGCAATTTTTGTTCGTTGTCGATTCTATCGCATTCATTTGAATCCTCATAAATGTGTCTTTTGCGTAGAATCCGACCGTCTCCTCGGTTTCATTGTTTCACGCCATGGGATCCGGGTAGATCCTATCAAGGTCGAGGCAATTTTTAATCTCCCTCCTCCTTCTTCTTTGCGCCAGTTACAAAGTTTGCAGGGGAAAGCAAACTTTCTTCGTCACTTCATCCCAAATTACGATGATATTACTCGGGGTTTTACACATCTTCTAAAGAAAGGTTCAGAGTTTGTCTGGGTTAAGGTTTCTAATAACGCTTTTGAAGCCTTGAAATTATCCCTCACGAAAGCTCCTCTTCTTTTCCCTCCTGATTATAGTCGGGATTACTTTATTTATCTAGCTGCGTCCGAGTATACTATCGGCATGGTTCTCGTTCAAGAGGATGATAACCATGATGAACATGTTATCTATTACTTGAGTAGAAGTTTATCATCCACGGAAATCAAGTACCAATATGTTGAGAAGCTGGCCTTGGTTGCTGTCCAAGCAGTTCAACGTTTACGTCATTATATTCTCTCCAGGAAGACTACAGTGATTTCACACTGTAACCCCATGCAACATATATTAACACGTCAATTGCTGGGGGAAAGTAATCCAAGTGGATTATTATTCTCCAGGAGTTCAATTTGGAATTTGATCGTGCCACGTCGAAGAAATATCTAGTTTTCGCTGAGTTAATTTGTGATTTTCCCCATACTGCCACGGAAAAGGTAGCAGTCGATTCGTTACCTGACGAGTCACTTTTCCTTATCAGTAATGACGATATTTGGTATGGATATATCATTATATATCTCCAGACTCAAAATTTCCAGCCAACTTTGTCTAGTGTCGAACGACGTCGCGTCTGTTATCAAGCACGTCATTATATTATCCTCGGTGATACTCTATACCGTCGAGGCATTGACTCTGTCTTTCAGTGTTGTTTGACTTTTGACAAAGCTGAGAAATCTTTGAATGACTGCCATTCAGGAGCATATGGTGGTCATATGTCTGGGTATGCTACCGCCCAGAAGATCTTACATGCAGGTTACTTTTGGCCTTCTCTATTCACTGACTGCATTACTGCCGTTCAAAAGTGTCATGCCTGCCAAACCTATAATCAGAAGATTCGATCGCATCCTGCTCCCCTTCATCCTATGGTCTCAGTAGGTCCATTCACTAAATGGGGCATTGATTTCATGACATGTCATCCTCACTCGGCTAGGGGGCATGGTTATATTATCGTAGTTGTTGATTATTTTACTAAGTGGGCCGAGGCAATGTCGACATTTGATAATACTGGGAAGACTGCAGCATTATTTCTTTTCAACCATGTCATCACTCATTTTGGTGTTCCTCAAGCTATCGTTACCGATCACGGTAGTCATTTTAGGAATTATATGATGTCTGAACTTACAGAGAAGTTGGGCCTTCGTCATGATAGATCAACGCCCTATTATCCACAGGCCAATGGCCAGGTTGAAGCCATCAACAAGGTTCTTATAACTATGATTCAACGGATGATAGGAATCCATAAAAATAGCTGGCACACGATGTTATTTTCGGCATTGTGGGCATATCAGACATCTGTTAAATCTGCCACAGGATTTACACCATTTCGTTTAGTTTATGGCATGGAAGCCATTCTGCCAATAGAATGTGAAATCCCGTCTTTGAAGCTAGCTGTAGAGATATTACCTAATACTTCTGTTGAAGAGGAACGTCTGTTGTATTTGATGCGATTAGATGAGACTCGCCATGATGCTAATCTTGTAATAGAAGCCCAGAAGAAATGTGTTAAGGCACAGTATGACAAGCATGTCAAACCTCGTGTCTTCTCTGAAGGAGATCTTGTTCTTCTATATGAACAAGATAAAGATGTCTTAGGAGCTGGGAAATTCGAACCAATGTGGCGTGGGCCTTACATTGTTAGCAAAGTTTTGGAAAAAGGAGTGTATGAGCTGGTGGATTATGATGGTGTGCCTTTGAGTGAACCCAGGAATGGTTTGTACTTAAAGAAGTACTATGCATAATTCATTTGTGCATGAGTACTTGTATTTTATGTATCATACTGAGTGTGTGTGTTACTTTAGTTTTTCTTTTGACGTTATCTGGTCTTTACCCTTACGTGACGTTGTGTTTGATTGCTAGATG
The DNA here is from genome assembly GCA_000966675.3 of Picea glauca. NCBI lineage: Eukaryota > Viridiplantae > Streptophyta > Pinopsida > Pinales > Pinaceae > Picea > Picea glauca. Next base: position 22,966 of record JZKD02S1730416.1, read on the forward strand.
TCAGAGTATTCGCTACCTTATATTGGCTTCGCCGACGGTGCTATCCGTAGTACTCAGAACTTAGCTTCCGCTGCATGGGCAATATATGTCCTGACAAAGGAACTCATATCTTTACGAGGTATATGTCTTGGACGAGCAACCAACAACATCGCAGAGTATAGTGTCGTGGTTGAATTACTGGTTGATGCTATCTCTCTCGGAATTTGCCATTTGGTTGTTCGAATTGACTCGCAGTTGGTAGTATTACAACTCAGTAATGTATATTCTATTCGAAGTCCTACTTTATTAAGGGTATATTTGCAAATTCGCCTCTTGGAACGACATTTTGATTACATAGAATATCAACACATTCCTAGATGTCTTAATACATTGACAGATGCTTTAGCTAATTATGTATTGGACAGGCATTTAAATCACTTATAAATCAAACACATTAACATTTACACAATGTAAAATAAGCCAGTAGAAACCATGTATATATATATATATATATATATATATATAACAATCAAAGTTTGTTTTTACAAAATGTGTCCGAAGACCAAAATATCAAAAATTGAAGCCCATGGCTTCTACATAATGACATCAATGATGTTCACGATAGCACACTAATGTCCTAACAACTCTACGGAGCAAGCGACCCATAGAGGCAGAGACTCCCACAGTGTGATGCTGATCGCGTCGTGGGATCTCCTCCAGAGTCATATCTGGAACGTCTGCCATCAGTCCCTCTAAGTTCTGCTCCACTGTCAGATAGTCCTCGGTGTACTGTGGAACTGCTACTGCTGCCTCTCCTTGCCGCTGGATAGGAGAACTGCCAGCAGGTCTGTATGGCCAAACGTCTGTGTTATCAGCAAGAATTTGGTGTTAGTCTTTAGGTAAAACTATAAAAACAAAAACATTTAAATATGTTAAAAATACAAAAACATTTTAAAAAGATAAAATTGGTGTGCTTCTTACCGAGGTCTCCCCACTGTGTATCCTCAGGTAGTGCAAGATCTGGATCTCCTCTGAAATCCAGCCCAACGTAGGCATAGTCATCCACCATCATCATCTGAGTCTGTAGCTAGTCGAAGAAAACATTGTCATATTTGACAATAGGACCTGCCACATGTCGGGCCATAAGCCGACACCACCATAACATCCTCAGATCTCTAGGACCAGGAAGATCCCACTCGGTCTGTAAACAAAATATCGGGACTCTCTCAGAGAAGAAGGACACTAACAGAGACCCATAACCAAACTGCTTCAGACCTCCTCGCCTGCACTTATTTAACTGTTTCTTGAGATTACGTAATACGACGTCATCCCAGTGAAAGACCCGAGGCTCAGTACACTCGATGGAATACTGAAAATAGCTCTGTAGATCCATATGTGGAGCCGCACTACCTGCCATTCGAGCAATGGTAAAGAGAATCATGCGGAGAGTTATATCAGTGACTCCCCAAATTGCCACTTTTCCTTTTTGTCTTTCTTCCTCGGGCACGCAGTACTGGTTACAATACTCGCTCATTTTTAGACCTCCTGCTCTGCTACCAGAAAAACTGCAATAGGATCCACGTTTGGATAACCCAGTCAAGAAATAGATATCCTCGATATCAATGGTCAAAGTATGGGCTCCCACGATGAAGACTTGTTGGTCCGAATCCCACATCCGGACTAAGTATTCCAACAATCGAACTTGGGCTCTCATGCCCGGGACGCGGAAATACTTTAAGAGACCATAGTCTCTTAGTGCAGCAATGGTTGGAGGATGGTTTTCCGCATTAGCATTGTCCTCCTCGTGCTCTCATTCTCTCCACTCTAAAACCATGATTGTGACTAGCAACCTGCATAAAAACAACACACAAGCATAGTGAGTGATCTTATTCATGATAAAAATCTTGCAATTGGCTAAACGTTATAAACATTTTTTGGATTTTGCATTGTTCGTAGGTGACCTACTTTGCACAGTGCGAAATTCTCACAGGTGGCCCATGGCCCACCTGTGAGAATGGGTCATTCTCACAGGCCCCGTATGGGCCACCTGCGAGAATGCTCCCAAGCACATAGGGTTTAAAAAATTGAATTAAAACTTGATTTTTAACCAATCAAAACATAATTTTGAACCATGAAAAGATGAAGGATGAGGCACTTACGAAAATATCGCTGACGACACTTCAAATGGTCTCCTGTAACTCCTGGGATTTGACACCAAAGATAGAGGTAAAAAGAGGGGTTTTTTTTGCACTCAAAGAGTAAAATGTAAAAATGGTATGGTAAATTTTGTTTTTGGTTGATTTTATTACTTTTTACCATATCAAAAGTGGGTTTTTTATCATTATTTCCTATTTAACCCTAATCACTAATGGAGAAATGAGTGAAATGATTGGCAGGTGTAAGTTTGGATGGTTATGGACAGAATTTTTACTTGGTGTGGTGTGATTTTCTTTGTTTGTTATGGTTTTGACATAAAACCTCAAGTGCCTTTTATCCGTTCTTGTGCTTGCGAAAAACATGAGAACGTGATCGAGCGTCGTTTTATCTCTTTTTCGGGCTCGTTGTGGTTACACGAAAAAAGAACCCCCCTGGAGTTAACTTTAAGCTCTTTTCAGACTCTCTAAACAGGAAAAGATTGTCGAGCGATCTTGCTATTTTCATGCTCATTAAAGTATTTGAAGTATGCATCCTTCGAGCGATAGTTTAACCCTTTTTCGATCTCGTTGGACTACTGTATGAAAAAGGAACTGAGAGAGTTCTCTTTTAAAAGTGTTTTTCCAAACTCTATAATCTTGAAAAACCTTCGAGTTTTCTATCTCTGGACTCGTTAAACAAACATTGATTGACCCGTGATGGGACCGAACCACTCCTTCTTAGGGTTCGTTAAAAATACTCTGAGGGACTCGTCCGAAGGATGAACTTATATCAACAAGCATATGTGATCCTCTTCAATCTTGCGTAAAAATAAAGAGGCACTTGCCAGAAATGGTGGGGGAAAATTTGGGAAAGGGATATGTTTCATCTTTGTGTTGATTGGCAGTAAGTGTCTCTCTTGAACATGACACCCCCTATTCATCATTTGAATCCGGTTTGGGAAATCCGTTTGTCTCTCATTCGATTTAAATAACAAGGTCTATCCATGGGTCATATTTGAGTCAATACTGCCAAATCATTGGTCGTGTCATTCATATGTTCAAGATCTCTTCATCTGAAACCTCTATTTGAGTCAGCCATTTGCAGTTATCCATTCATTCTGTGTCAACCTTCCCTGTGTCCAAAGTCCAATTGTCGCATACTTTGTTTCACTTTCAAACTCTGTTACTCATTTTGTGTCACTGATGTGGGATACATCAAGGCCCTCCTGTGACGAATCTTGTTCCGTCGACTTCAACACATTATCCGGAATCAAGGCTTAGAAATTTTTCAGTACCTTGGAGCTTGCATGCCTCAATGGCAAGTTCCTCGCTTTCGACAGTGGGTTTACATCATTAACCCCTGATTGAGAGATTTCGTCGGGTGTTCGACATCAACTCATTTATTCATAGTCGATGGATTGTACTGTATTACCTTGGGAGTCATTGACATCAATGGTGATTTCCCTCACACTTGTTAACGGTTACATCAAGGACCGATAATCAAGTGGTTTCTACCATGTTCGACTTCGACACATGTAATCACATGGTCAGATTCGTACTTTGGGTGATGAGATTGAAGACCCTGGATATTGTCTTTATGGTCTAGGTTGCGATGGAGTATGTATAATTTGCGACACATGGATCCACTGTGTATGTTTCGTGGCTATGTCGTCTTGATTGAAAATATGTCACGCAGATCCACAGTGTATTCAGGTGGCTGTGCTATATTATGACTACATGGATCCACAGTGTATGATTGGTGGCCATGATCTTTGTTTATGATGTCATCAGTCTATGATCTGAGTATGGGAATGCCTACCTAGGGAATTGGTATACATAATATTATGTTGATGCTTGGATGTTTGCAGGTTTCCAATTAGATGTGCTCCTGGTTCTCGACACACACATGCAGCTTACAAAGTCCATTGACTGTCACTAGTTCCACTCTCAGACTTTGGGGGGCATTCTATTATCCACAATTTTGGTCATTATGATGATGTTATGATGATAGAAAATCAAGCTCTTCATTAAGAACACTTTCCTGAAAGGAGTTACATTTGTCTGCTTCCAGAAATCATGCTTTTAAAGGATGTTCGCAAGCTACCTATGTATTTGCCTGCGAGAATACCTAATTCTCGCAGGCTGCTTTAAGCTGGGGTGAGAACCTCTCACACTGTAACTAATAGCCAGGGTGCGAACATGTTCCAAAGGAAGGAAAAAGATAAAATCTTGAATCTTCTAGAAGGGAATCTTCTAGAAACATGAGTTGGCTTCAAATGGTTATTTAGGTGCTGGCATTCCAAATATCTTGGGATCATTTCCTATCCAAGTAACTAATCTATCTTCTCCTATATATTGCGGAGATTGCTCATGGAAAGGGTTAAGCAAACAAGCAACAAGCTATCTAGAGATTGTTTATAGAATTAATGCAAGACTGTATGGAGGACTGATGCTACAACAACAAGAGACAACATCAAGGTCATCACAAGTGGTTGATTTTCTTCATGCATGAGCAAGTGTGTGTGTCAGAACTAGGAGCCATCAAAAGGAGACCTACAACATCAAGGCTTAGGTTGTAAGTTTCATTTTCAATTAATTCAATATAGCAATATGTCCCTTTCCCATAAAGATGATGTCATTTTATTACATAACTCCTTGATCATATGTATAGACTAGCTATTGAACATATTAATATGCCTTTACTTCGATTGGTTTGTTTTGTTGTGATCTGAACGGGACGAGAGCATTGGAGAAAAGCTTGGAACAACAGATATCTAAGGAAAGCGTTCACAAGGTATGTCCATGATCCTCATCTCTCAGTTCATTCAATAGTTTAGATCTAGGGAAAGTGTATTATTCTGTCCTGTTTTGTTCTAGATCCAGGTGGATCTAGGGAGATCGGTTTGTGTCCACACTCACGGATTTATCCTATAATAGTTTTGGCAGAGAATGGGGATGTGACACATGGCCCAATCGAAGGCCTCCTTGTGTCACTTTTTAAAACTTTTGCACTCAGTAGGAGTCGACCCCGTGACCTCCAGGGCAAGGGTAAAGCTTTGGGAAAGGCTTCCCAATTGGCGTGCCCACGTATGTTCCTTGTTATATATGTTTTAAACATTGTATTTAACATTTTTATATTGTATATATGGGCGTGGACTGGGCCAGGGCTAAGCCCCGACCCATCGTCATGTGTTATATTATATGCGACCAGCACTACGGTGGTTACCACCATAACCATACATTGTAACCGTTTGATATATATGTGCACGCTTTACCATGTGACCACTGTACCAACGCACGCGAGTTTAACATACGGTTCCAATGGTTATTTAACCATTATCCCTATTGTGTGTTGGCACGATCGTATGACTACCATGTGCCCACGGGCCTTGGTAGTTAGGGCCAGCGTGTAAATGGTTTGACAGTTTGGATCGATGGTGCAGTTGCACCCGGTTCCAGGTTTTCACACTTTAAATTGTGTGTGGGCTAGGTTGAGCCAGAGGAGGTGCATTTTGTAGTTGCAGAGACAACAAGCTTGAAGGGGAGACTTCAAGGAAGCCTATCTTCTTTGTTTTTTGGCCAAATGAGGTGCCGAAAAAGCCTAGCTAGGGGTTTTTGGACGTTCTGAAGCCATTGGAGCAGTCTATTGGTCATTTTGAGCATTGTAAAGCACGTGTTTGAGCACTTTTGAGAAAATAATACTAATGATCCATTGGAAGATGGACCAGGAGATGTAGCCCAAGAGAGGGGTGAACACCTTTACCATTTGTTGTGTTAAGTGTTTTATGTTCATTGATTATGTTGCTGTTTATATGCATCTTGAATGAGTAAATCCTATTAATAATGTGTTGCAAAGTTGATCCATTTGCTTTTAACACATAAAATTTAACTTGCAAATATTTCAAGAATACAAGTCTTCTTCATTTTTAGATCACAATTGAAAGAGAATATTCTCCCCTAAAATATAGGAGACTGGATAATGACTAATTATGAATAATAAAAAAGGAAAAACCCTAGGAAAAATAAATCCTAGGTGTGTGAAGTAAATCCAACAATGGATATTAGAAATAATGTGATAGAAACATTATGTCGAATCATATATGGTAGGAGGGATAAAGAAAAAAATGTCAAAATTTGTACAGACATTTAGGAAGCCAATCATGAAATGCGAAGTGTGATTTGATCAAATAGATATGGAATAGACTGAAATAACCTTCCATGGTTATTAACAGAGAAACAAAGTAATGATGTAAAAGAGGTCATTCAAAGAATTAAATTTTCCATGGGTTTTGCTTCAAACATAAATAATATCTTAACGAAGAAAGGTGAATTTGGTGCGGTAAAAACACATGATTGACATACCTTCATTAAGGTAATAATTTTGGTATACATATTTATATATATTGTCCTTATACATATTTTATTTATTTATTTATTTTTGTCTACTTTGGTCAAAACAAATAATGATTCATTTTTTTTGTTACAGTATATTCTACCACTATCTCTCCCAAAGTACTTTGACAACAATGTCAAACAAGTTATATATGATCTTGGAAAATACATGAAGTAAGTAGTTGTGATTTATATGCAAAATGTTCTTACAATTTGTTGTTGTACTTAATGACATGTGTTTGACTTGTAATGTAATATATTATATTATGTTATGTTGAAACATGTTATTTTCTTGTGTCATGATCTCATGTAGATGGTTTCCATTGAAAGAAATCCATGAAGATGATGTAAAGTATTGGAAGAGAGAAATTCCTCGTCTAATGTGTGAAATGAAAAAGTATATACCTCCAACATTTTTCAATGCACATGAACACTACCTCATACACCATGTTGAGGAGATTGAAATTTGTGGACCTGTTCACACAAGGTCAATGTGGATGGTGGAGAGGCACTTGAAATCATTGAAGGCGTTGGTTAGACAAAGAACATGTCCTGAGGGTTCTATGGTGGAGGGATATATGGTATATAAATCCATGGTGTATATTAGTCAGTATCTTCCTAAATTAGTAGCGCCAACTATGCATGCAGTGGATCGCAATTTGGGATGTGAACTCCATCAAAAAATTTGAAGACTAGGAGCACCTGTTGGGAAAAGGTAGAATTAAAAAAATGAGAGGTAATATATTAATAATTGTGGAGATTTATATTAGTAATACATATAAAGTTTCATTTTTTGTGTATATGATCATACTCATTAATATATTAATATATGTTATTTCATAAATTATTAATATTTATAACCATGGACGTTATAACTATTATTTAATATTGGTGAATTATGATTTTTTGATTCAGTTGATCAAGAGTGGTATGCACTGCATTTATACATTGCAAACAATCTTGACTGGATGAATGTATGGATTGAAAGATGTAAACAACATCATGGAGGTAGGTTATCATGGAAACGAATGTCTAAATTGGTTATAAAAGATCATTGTAGTAGAGATGCCAATGTTACGCAAAGGGAAATTGATTTAGCATATGGTTTGAAAGATGGATAGGCAAGAAAATTCACAAAATTTATTCAGTTATTTTATATTATATTAATGTGACTACATGTTGTTGATTAAGGTTGCTTGTCATTGATTTCAACCCTTGAAGAAAGCCCCGTAGCACAAAGGCTTGGGTAATGGACCCAATATTGTTTGATGTAAATATGACTCATTATTTTTTTGTCATGGTTGATAAGAAGTAAATATGGAT